>CM072525.1:50576789-50656298 GCA_036898135.1 Oncomelania hupensis | reverse complement strand
CCCTGCACAACACATCAAAGACGCATTATTGGGGCGAGGGCGAGTGGAAAACTCATCAGGAGCGGCAAACGGCTCGCCCTGCCTGTTGTTTTTCCCATGCCAACGTCCCGCAACACCCTGCTCTATACTGTTACACCTCTCTGTCTCTCTCTGTCTCTCTCTGTCACTCTCTCTCTCTCTCTGTCTCTCCTTCTCACTCTCTCTCTCTCTCTCCTTCTCACTTTGTCTGCTTCTGTCTGTCTGTCTCTCTCTCTCTATCTCACTCTCTTTCTTTCTATCTCTCTCTAAAACGCACACACAAACAATCACACACACACACAAACACCCCCCCACCCACCCCCCCACACACACACATATCAGTATACTTATGAAAATTCATCTCCTACTCTGGCATACTTGCACTCAAATAAGTATGCAACCTAAAAAGCTTCAAGGAATCCAAGTAGCCTACATTACAAATATCCATTTTAAATAGACAACGTCGTTTTCATGTACACAAATATCACATTTTAGTAATAATTTTTATGCGTAAATGGCTTCACCTAAATCAGAAGTTAAGACTATATATAAACAACTAAAGGAGTTAAAACTCAGTAGACTAAATTATGTTCCAAAATACGTGTATTTCGCTGAAATGCTTCTTCTGGAGTTGAAAGCCAATATACACTAGGCGTGCAAAGTTTAGCAACAACGAAGTCGCCAAAAGGTCTAACGTCTCCCTTCCATACCATCCATTGATAATGAACACTGTATATTAATTAAAGACCTAGGTCACCGTACGTGCGCATTCCTGTTTGTAGCATGTGGACTTGTGTTTTGGCGCCTTGAACATGCTGCCAGGGAGGAGTTGCGCGCGTAACAAATCATCATCATCATCATCATCATCATCATCATCATCATCATCATCATCATCATCATCATCATCATCATCATCATCATCATCAATTTTTTTTTAATCCAAGATTCTGGAGTTGAGATAATACATAATATTGTATCTATGCATGTTGGAGTATTTGTGTCAATAATTATTTTTGGCTTGAGCACCTTTTCATCCCGAAATAAGAACTATTGTATATTGGTGTGCAGATTGCGGCGCCAACCCCTACAAGCTAGACTTGTCAGCCAAGCCACGCAAAGAGCGGACGGCCTTCACCAAGCAGCAGATACGTGAGCTGGAGAAAGAGTTCAACGTGCACAACTACCTCACCAGGCTACGGCGTTACGAGATCGCTGTTGCCCTCAACCTCACAGAGAGACAGGTGACACTATTTATGTATTTATTTAATCATTCTTATATAGCGCAGCCGTCTGACATCCGGACAACTGAGCACAGGATCTTTATAGTCCGTGCGATGGAATACGTGAGTGCACAGATTAGACCTCGGTTTATACTCTTATATCAGCCATCTGCCTTATCTTTTTCTTCACGGACTGAAAGTCGTATGCAATGCGACCTTTATACAATCATGTTCTCTCTGCTGCTGCGCAATTAATTTAAAAAAAAAAGAAAAGTAAAGGTAGTCCCATAGCCTTGTGGCCGTAGGGGAGCGTGGTGTTGGAGATCACACTTATCTTGGGCCAGCGTAATGAGGATGATGCCCATCTCTCACCCTCGCTGCTTTACCTTCCCCACCCTTAAGAGAGTAGGTACTCAGTCACAGTTGAGTCAACTGGGGGCGTTCTTATTTGTCGCTTCACGGTTTGCGGTCACCCATCCAAGTGCTAACCGCACTGGACGGTGCTTAACTTGCGACACAGTAGCGAGTTCTCCAACCACTGCGCTATCCGACACCCCAATTAATACAGAAGTACAAATTCTCTGGAGGGAGGACTGAGTTTTGGTTTACAACCGGTAGACAGGGTTATCTCTATTCCAAGTCCATCTTCTAATCTAACATTTATTTACATTTATAATAATAATAATAATGTTCATCATTTGTAAGGCGCCTTAGCCTAAGGATCAAGGCGCTGGCCAATACAGGATCTAACTCAAACCGCCCGAGACGCCCACCCGCAGCCTTTGGGCGCATGGTCTGACGCCAGGACAACTGAGCACAATCTTGGGCAGCCAGGGAGGGGGGAGAAGGACCAAGTGGGTGTGTTCTTGTTACCGGCACTCACCCGTCTAGGACATGAGCGTCAGGATCTTTAAAGTCCGTTATGATGGAATGTATGCGACACACAGACTAGACCTCGGTTTATACTCTCATCCGAAGGAGTAATTTAAAGCCTATTACTAACTAAATGTCTGGCACCGCTCGCAAGCACCTTAAGCCTTGCGTCTCCATATTGAATTAATCCCATTTATTTATTAATTTTGTATTGAAGCGCTTTTAAATAGCGCAATACCAGCTCAAGAGCCGCTCAAGGCACTGGCCGATCTAACTCAAACCGCCCGAGACGCCCACTTGAAGCCTTTCAGTCGTTTTGGGCGTCAGACCCACTTGAAGCCTTTCAGTCGTCTGTCGACTGAGCAATCCTTGGCGACCGGGGATGGGAAGAAAGGGCCTAGTACGTAATGTATTTGTGTAGCCGGCACTAACCCGTCTAGGACATGAGCGTCAGGATCTTTAAAGTCCGTGCGATGGAATGCATGCGTGCACAGATTAGACCTCGGTTTTTATTGTCATCCGCAAGGAGTAGGAGCGCAGTGGCTCAGTTCCCCCCCCCTCCCCCCCTCCCCCCCCCCTCCCCCCCCCCACGCCGTTATCGGTCTTTGATTTGAACCACCGCCTGTACAGGCCGCAATGTTATCGTCTGAAATTCCAGTACACGGCCTACACCATTGAGCTAACTGCGCTTCCATTTACGATGATGCACAGACTGGGTGCTCTTTAGTTTATTTCAAGGGACATAAACCTACTGCTGGTAATATTGTAAGGTTTACGTTATGTTATTTCCCCTGCCCGCCTCGCCTATTTATTATGTTCCCTTCACAACAGTCTCGCTTGAGGGGCCGGGTAGCTCAGTTGGTAAGAGCGTCTTGCTAGTAACCGAAAGGTCGCTGGTTCGAATCCCGGATTGGTCAACGTGTGATCATATTATTTTCCCCTTTACCAACAACTGGCCCGCTGGTGTCAGTATAAATCGGTCTAGTAGTCACCAATATGCGAATAAAAAGAATGGAGACCAAATGGTCTGGTAAATATGTATGATGAGGGCTTTTTAGCCCAATTTTATTGTCCTTAACGCTCATGCAATAGGACGTTAAGCATCGTTTTTCGTTCAATATGCGAATGTGTCGTGTGACTATAATCTACAAACAACAGTCTCGCTGCTAGAAACATTTTCAATGATGCAATGAGTAAAGGCGAATATGGGGTCTTCATAAAATGGCGAAAATAAAAGTCCTGTTCACTCTAGGGGGTGCCTACTTGCATATATACAAGTATGGGTATATTTTTGTGTGTCTAATATTTGCGAACTGTGAATCTAAGTATCGTTTTGTCCGAGCGCCCCTCAATAATGCCTAAATGTAGTTTAGGCCCCCCCCCCCCCCCCCCCCAAATAAAATGTTTGTTTACGATGACAGCAAAAAAATAGGGTCGGTAGGTCGGCTTCTGTTTTGTTGTTGTTGTTGTTGTTGTTGTTGTTGTTGTTGTTAACCTTTTCCACGTTGGTTGCGATTTATTTTGGCTTTTTTTTCAATTTTTTTTTCAAGACGATCCCACAAAAATTTAGGGTGGGGCCAAAACATTAGGGTCGGTCTGATACCGTAAACAGACTTTTTTTTTTGCCTTAATAAACTCTTGTAATGATCACACTATGTAGGGTAAAGATTTGGGGAAAAAACAGACCTCAGACTCAATCTAAAGCAATTCAAATGCCGTGGTCAGAACAACGCCGTCGTCAAAAGTGTAGTGCGGTACATTCTTCTTAATTACTGTCGTGTGAGTGATGTCCCTTTAAAGACATGGCCTTTCAGTGTGACATCACTTCCGTTACAGACTGTGTGTGTTTGGGTTGTGTGTGCGTGTGCGTGTGTGTGGGCATGGGTGTGTGTGTGTGTGTGTGTGTGTGTGTAGGATGGGCGTGTGTGCAGCACAGCCCAGGACAAGACAGACGGAAGTGAGGAGCAAGAGCACGCCTCCCGAAGGCAGCAGGGCACAATAATCAGTAACTTCCCGTGTTTACTTTTGCCTTTATCATACGGATACAAGCTGGCATTGGCCCCTTCACACAAGCTGCCGGTGTTTGCCTTAGCTATTGAAAACTGTAAGCTGCCACGCCACTGTGAGGTGCTCCACACATGTCCGCTTCCTGTTTCTCAGGCGCAGCGAGGTGTAGGTCTCAATACACTAAAATAATATCTCAATAGTCTAGCTCGACGCTCCGGCTGGCACTATAGCAACTATCCGTCTGCAGCGAGACTTCCTATAGACAGTTATAATACACACCTTCTCACAATGATGACGGAATAATAATAATAATAATAATAATAATAATAATAATAATAATAATAATAATAATAATAATAATAATAATAATGAGGTGAAGAAGAAGAAAAAGAAGAAGAAAGCAAGGATTTTTATAGCACGGTGTCTCAGTGTAGGACGGAGCTCACAGCGCTTTGCGATATACAAGTAAATAGGACAATCAATATTAAAATTTCAGATAAAATATTTAAATTTACAAACAAGCAAATACACACCAGAAGATGAGTGGCCACATAAAATAAAAGTTGAAATATTCAAAAAAGTTCTTGCATTAAAAAACAAAAAAACAAATCATGAAAATCAAATAATGGGTTTAAACAGTCTTAAATAGTGCAGGTATACAACAAGTGAGCGCTTACAAACGCAACGCACGGTCAGTATGGCCAATCATCGACCACACAATACAATCATCACATCACATAACAACACAGGTAGAACTCAGGAATTGACATTCTAAAACACAATAAAAATGGAATTAATACAATAAATGGACAGTGCATCTAAATAAAACTAAAACTTTGACATCGTCCGTTGGCCTGGTCGCTTGCCGACAACTTATGGTGTGAGATGGCTACTAGCAGACTGTTAGTTTACATAGTATATAATAAATCCAAGAAACTCAGAAAACCTCATGTTTATTGGATTTGATTTGATCTTCACAGGAGCATTGGGGCATGTTTGACGATGAGGTTTAGACGGATGTCACTTGTGACTTAATGTAACTGCTATCGTGGTCAGTATAGCAAGTAGCCTGGTCATTATGATGGATAACGTTATATTTTTATTAAGTCATTTATAGTGCCATGTGTGTGTGATGATATTCTGGAGAAGATACGTTTATCTTACTAGGGGGTAAGACTTATTGATAGAGGGGCGTTAGGCTACCATTATCGACCGTTCTTTTACCAGAATTCCAGAGCAGTGTGAGAGACAGATCACGGTGCTTGGTCACAGAAAATTTATATTTGTTCTCGGGCTTTTTAGTATCATTTGGCTCAATTTGAGGAACGCTGATTACTAATCAAAAGACTAGATTATTATGTCTCAAGAGAAGAAAACTAATAGCTACATAACAATACAAATAGAATGACACTAGTCGTATGTAGGTAAGTTCTCGTTTTATATATTCAACACAACTTTTACATGTACTTCATTAAACAGGTACATTAAAAATTCTAAGAGTTCGATGTGCTGGGAAAGTTTGTCAGCAGGTCTTCTTCATCCTATGCTACGCAAGTCTACGATTTGAATGTTCGTAGTTTAATAAATGATCTAGTGGTCGTCTAGGTTTTCTCGAGGGTAGAACTCAGTTTGCATTTGTGGGTGACTTAGCTGTATCGCGTCGGCATAGGCTGGAGTCCGTCTGAGAAGTCTTGCCTCTCAGGTTGAGCGGGTGAGTCGTGTAGCTGCGAGGTTCGGACGTGGAGAGGTAGAATCTTGGTTGTTCTCCTTCTGTACCACGGGAGCAAGCGTCATGCGTTTGTCTCCACAAACCTTCCCAGAGCTGACCTGTAGAAGTCAGAACTCTGGCTACAATATTCTCGTCAGATATGAGTGTGCGGTCTCCTCTGCAAAGTGTCCATAGCATCAGACACCTGCAAGGTTCCCATATGCACACTTCGATCCGAATCTTAAGGCTAAGATACATCAATCCACATGCATACTGTCTCAGAAACAATAATTGGTTTCTGTAACTATATATATCATGAACATATTATTAATACATGGCAATCAATATAAAATAAACACACACATATCAAAACTACTAGTGTTATTTTACTTCTAGACTCTGGGATACGTGAAAGCGTCGTTTAGTCTCTAGCACTCTCTCGATGAGGTGGAGATAGGCGGACACTGCAGTTTGTTCCTTGGTTTGACCCTCGCGGCTTCGTAGTTCGTATTCGACTGACTAGCTAAGGTTGGGCCACCAAGGACATGCAGGGGTTCCCTGGTCTTCTGACCAATCGTTTAACTCTCGTTTTAGTTAATCTCGCATATACGGGATTATTCGTTTTTAGTTGAATATTTCCTTCACCTGCCTTATTTATCAGACACGTATAATTATCCTTCAATTGGAGTGTCAGAGGTAGAATGTAGGATAGATTCAATAGAGATATGGGTCTCGGGAGCTACTTAGTGCTGTAGGAGACCCTGGTCATCTCGGGGGAGTAAGCTAGTTAACGGGGACGACGTTTTATTCGATGATATCTATTTTGCGCTAAGGTAATTTACTACATTTTGTCGTCAATATTTCTGCTGTTACAGTGTGCTGTGCCTGTGTGTGTGCAGGTGAAGGTGTGGTTCCAGAACAGGCGCATGAAGTGGAAGCGGGTCAAGGGAGCGCAGCTGGTCAGAGACAAGGTCACTGGACAACTCAAACCGCTCATGGCGCCCTGTGTGACGTCATCGGGGACGCATTACGCTGACGTCAAAGACAAAGGGCATGCGGCGTTGCCGGACTCTTCTGACGTCACGGACACTGCAGGTCTGCCGCTCAAAGGCGACTGCTTGGAATGATGTTGTGTCAGCGTAAGGTGACTGTTTCAAATGGATGAAAACTGGCGTCCACGAGACTGTGGTGTGACGTTTAGTAACTATGGTCACAAACAACAAGTTCACTCTATGGAGTATTTTTGCTGATCTCGCCATCAAGCTGACTGAATGGAGCATTTTTGCTAATATCATCACCACCAACAAGCTAACGGGATGGAGTATTTTTTGCTAATATCATCACCACCAACAAGCTAACGGGATGGAGTATTTTTGTTGATATCATCACCATTAGCAAACTGACTGAATGGATTATTTTTTGCTGATGTTACCACCAACAAGGTGACTGGATGGAGGTTGTTTTTTTTATATCACCCCCAACACACTGACTGGATGGAGTATTTTTGCTGATATTACCACCAACAAGCTGACTGGATGGGAACATACCTGACCCAAAGCGGCTGGTCTGGTACCACTGTGGGATAATACTCATATCGCTACAACAAGACGAGCCAGAGGGCTGAAGGCCAAAGGAGATATAACTTGAACTTGAGCTTGCTGGATGTAGAAGGTTTTTTTTTCGACCTGTTCATCGCTCCAGTTTACTTGCATGCTTGGTAAAAGACAAAAAAAAAAAGAAAAATTATTTTTACTTACTAGGCTCGATATATTAGAACTTTTGAGTGCTGGGTTGAGATTTAGAATGTTTGTATAAGTCCAAAAATGTTGGTCAGTTAGGTAAGGCACATAGTGTCATACAACGTGGACAGGTTTTACCAGTCCAGACGATTATTGAAACTTTTTACAGTAGCAGCTGTGACAGTCAGAGAGCACGGTTTGTGAGTTATCGCTTTCTTCTAACATGAACAAAAAAACCCACTAAATTATTATATTTTGCCAAAGGCATTTTTAAACGGTGCATGTGTGTGGTCTTGTACAGTCAAATCTGATCCACAAGCATTGGATCACAGCTTGCCAGCCCTGCACCATTTGGAAGCTTAGCTTATCTGTCAATACTATACAATGTCAAAGTACAGTTGTGCTGCCCAGCGGATGATTATGCTGTAGAACATATATTAGGCTACTGGAAACTTTAGATGTACAAGGATAAAGATATAGGCACACACTTCGTAGCCGAGACTTTGCAGAGGCTTGCGTTCGCCTCTCTTGTAGTGATATAGTGATCATGACATAGGCCTACACCGGATGAAAGGTACCCAAGTGTGAAAGCAAAGGGAGACAGAAGCGTTTGCCTAAAATACAGGTAATAGGCCTCGTTGTCTCGCCTGATATAAAAGCAAAATGTGTCGCGTGAAAGCAAGGCAGTCTCCTCTCTGAAAATCCTTTTCGGGAAGAGAGGGGACTATAAACTGATTTAAAAAAAAAAAAAAAAAAAAGTGAAAGCAAGATCTCTGAGAGACTTAAAAACCCAGAGATTTATGTAAAAAGATGGCTTTTTTTTTCTGTGCAGAGGGTAACGTTGTGTCCATTTTCTGTTGCATCTGAGTGCATCATGTTTGAAATGTCATTAGTTATGATCGAGGCTTCAGTGTTAGATTTTTGATTAGTGATAGTTATGCAGCTGGCTGTGTCTATGTAGGGCCCATATTCACGTATCAACGATCAGGCGATGAGCGACGGTGATCAATCTCATCCACGGAGATACGTGTTCGGCTGTTTGTTTACTGGTTTGTGCATTAATGCTGCTCGTTTCCACAGCTATTGAAGAGGCTGATTATAAGGGCACAACCTACTTCAGCCCAGGCGAAAGACCTTTTAGACGTCCGAATCTGTTGGGGCCTACAACTGCAACAAAAAAGATGCGTGTATATGGGCCCTAATGCAGAACAGGTGACATCTCTAGACAGCTTTGACAGCCTGGTACTTGAAAAGGTCTAGCACAACAATTGACTATTATGAGGACGACGATAGCGATGACTAAGACGACGACGACGACGATGATGATGATAATGATGATGGTGGTGGTGGCGATGATGATTAATTATTATTATTTGCACTTGTGCGTGGTTTAAATAATTAATTACATTACAATAATTTTAAGGACAATATTCACCCGATCATTTGTCTCCGTGCAAATTCCAAACCGATAATTAATATATTTTTTATTGTTCTTCTTTTGGACACTAAAACACACAGGCGACCCTATTTGAATGCTAGAGCGTCTCTTTAGACAGCGTTCTTCTATCTGCCTATAACATAATATAGTACATAATAAAGCAGAGAGATGGAACTATCTAGAGAGACACTTATTCATCAATCATTCTGTGCTAATACATCAATATAATTTTCTTTCTGTTTTTTTTTTTCCAACACAAAGTCAAGACAGCAATTCTTTATTATCTGACCAACACTTCTGATTAAAACTTGATTCCTTGCGTCTGAACGGATTGTGCACTGCATGGCCCCCTTGTTCTGTTCAGCAAGATACTGGATGGTTTCTACCTTTGCTGTATTCATTTTTGTCACGGCACCGTTTGTTTGATTGCAAATTTTGTGAAATAAACCTAATTACAATGAGAACACAGATCGGCTTATCTGTTCTTCATTTAAAAAGTTTTAATTGAAATGGAAAAAACCCACAAGTACAATAAAGCTCGCACACACACCCACACAACACCCCCCTCTCTCTCTCACTCTGACAGACAAGACACCCCACACACAAAGACCATTAGTGGTGTTGATGATAATATTTAGTATATAACGTCCCTGGGGACACAAGCTTTCAAGGCGGAACATTAGTGATAACATTATAAAGTAATCATGGTCAATGTATGTAGTGCGTGATGGCTGAAATCTATTGACGTGACAACTTCCTGAGCTCTCACGAATTTCTTCTATCATCGGAAGTTTCTATTTTATGCTGTTATTCGGTTTCCCAAACTGTTATCATATCATACTGATTCTTTGTGTTTTACGTTGTCCTTTTTCTCATTTCTATTTTATGTTATTGTCCTGTGTTCTCACAACGTGTACATGTTATCATGCCATTCCTAGTCCTTTCGTTTTATTTTGACGTTTGCGTTTTAGGCTGTATATCCATCCATATGATGGAGCGAAAAAAAAAAAAAAAACGGAGCGGTACCGAATCTTACGATTTCTTCTTTCTTATGGTTTCTGATGAAGACAGTGAGACATGTTTATTAGTGTCTTGTTTTTGCTTCACGTCTTCTCGTATGTATTTCGATATTAACGTTATGTATAAATGCGTGAGAACGGCGCTTTGAACTGACGTCATTAGGAAAAAGCGCTAACTAAATACTCTTATTATTATTATAATTATTATAATTATTTTTGTTATTATTATTATTATTATTATTATTATTATTATTATTATTATTATTATTATTATTATTATTATTATTATTATTTCTGGTCCCTTATGTATGGGTGCCTAGATTCGCTGTCGCTTCACCTGATTTCTTTCATGTGGACACACACACACACACACACACACACATACACACACACACACCCACACAGACACAGACACACACACACCCACACCCACACCCGAGGTTACACAGTATTATCATGACTTTCCCGAAACGCCACATACGTTGTGCTGACAATGGGTCATATTTCGTCCCCATTTTTAAGTACTTTGCAGTGTTCGAACCCTAATCCTAACCCTAACCCAAACCCTAACCCAGCCCTAACCCTAACGGATCATTGTTCTGACGTCAAAACAAGTAGGCATGTCAATACAAGTTATGTAGATGTTCACTCTTTTGTCCAGATAATACTGTGTAAACAAGGACGCACACACACCCACACGCACCCACTCAGTCAAGCACATGCATATCTGTCAAAATGACAAGACTGAGTAATCTTTCATGATACTGTTTTAATCGGAATGTATTTTGTATGATTTCTAGTCATTACTAAAGATCTTAAAGGTTGGACTTGTTTTTATTTGTTTTATTTGGAGTGAAATAACATTTAAGTGTCGGATAGTGCAGTGGTTGGAGCACTCGCTACTGTGTCGAAAGTTAAGCACCGTCCGGTGCGGTTAGCACTTGGATGGGTGACCGCTAAGGCGTGAAGCGACAAATAACAACGCCCCCAGTTGACTCAACTGTGATTGAGTACCTACTCTCTTGAGGGTGGGGAAGGTAAAGCAGCGAGGGAGAGAGTTGGGCATCACCCTCATCACGCTGGCCCAAGATAAGTGTGATCTCCAACATCACGCTCCCCAACGGCCACAAGGCTATGGGACTACCTTTACCTTTTTTTTACATTGTAAAAATCTGAATACAATTTTAAATATAGATAGGCTTTCCGCATACTACAAGGGGTGCCTTTGTTTTGTTTTTTTTTATTTGTGCAGGCTAAACAATGTGATCGGGCCATATTCGTAATCAAGTCAAGTGCAAAGCGGGTTATCAAAAAACGGACACGTGTTCTTTGTATTCGTCTAAAAAAATTAAAACATTACTCTCATGAGCTCAGACCGTTGCTGATTGGTTGCTCTGCTCAGATGCCATCTTTGGCCGCTTTGAGCCGAACAGTTTAGCTAGGGCCATTCGGGCTAGCTCTGTTCCTTAACCTGGTCATCGGCAGATACTACTGAACTAATTCACACCATTGTTTTAAACACAAAGTAGCTTATCATAGTTGGTTACGCAACAAATACATTTAGAAAGAAAAGAAATAAACACACTCGCAATCCATTCGAACGTTTTCAGAGACAAAAACACTCTCTTTCAAATTGCCCAACTGGTTGACCAACCGATTGCTACAAGAAGATGGTCCACTAATCAAATACTTGTATACCAAAAACATATCCACATTGGTTCTGCCAATTGTTATTTTTTGGGGAGCAAAACGTGCCTTGACCTTGAGATAGCGCAAATGCAAAGGCAGAGGAATCTGCCATTTGAAGCTGGTAATGTCCACACAACCCATTAAAATAAATGGAAGTGCTGAACTGGGATTTAATTGATTCACTCGTTCTTGCCTAGCGCTTTTCCAGCTCAACAGCTGCTCAAGGCGCTTGCCGCCGATACAGGGTCGCACTCAAACCGCCCGAAGTGCCAACCTGCTGCCAGAGGCGCGTCATATAACCCCCAATACAACTGAGCACAATCCTGGGCGACCGGAAATGAGAGAAAGGACCCAGTGCTTGCTGGGTGTATTTGTATAGCCGGCACTCATCCTTCTAAGACATGAGCGTCAGGATCTTTAAAGTCCGTGCGACGGAATGCGTCGCAGGCCTAGGTTTATACTCTCATCCGTATACGTACAATAAAATACAATAAATCTGCAACCACGACAGCGCTCAATACGTGACATCATCGCAGTGTTCGTGTCCATACAGACAAAATTCAGTTTTCTAATATCGCACATGGCAAGAACAACAAACCGACCAACAAACAATCAAACAAACAACACACAGCAAACATCGTTGCTAACTTCTTGGTCGACACCGTTGATTGCCTGGCTGATTGAATGGATAAATACATAATAAATAAACAACAATAGGCACTATGAAAACATCGTAATACGTGCCTCTATCACTTACGTTAAATAAACAATAGACAAAACAGATATTTTAAAAATGTTTAACAAAGAAGTCCAATTATAAATAACATTAAATTACCAACAATTTTAAAATTTAATTAAAAAAAAAAGTAGGACTTGTTTTAAAACCCTATTTTAACATATAGCGACTCTAAGCTAAACCCCGCACATAAAATACTAGTGGTTTTTGTACCCTGGCAAGCCAGGGTACACAGGTTGCTGTTTAAAATGTAGACAGAGAGACAACTGTTGTCAGTAGAGTCTCCTCTCTGAAAATCCTTATCGGGAAGAGAGGGGACTATAAACTGATTAAAAAAAAAAACTGTTGTCTGCGAGTTTCACTTTGACGATGATACCTCCCCATATCCCCCTTGATACCTCACCATACCCCCCCCCTCTGATATCTCCCCGTCCCCCCCCCATGATGGCTCATCATACCCCCTTGATACCTCCCCGAACCCACTTGATACCTCCCCATAACCCCTTGATACCTTTCGTACCCCCCTTGTAACCTACCTGTACCCTCCTTGATACTTCCCCGTTGATCGTTTCGCAGGTATGGATGAAAGGAATCGACCATCACCATACCCCCTTATATATACCCGTATCCCCGTTATGCCTACCCATGCCCCTTTAAACCTACCCGTAGCCCCCTTTTACCTACAAGTACCACCTCATCCCGATCCTTGATAATAATAATAATAATAACAATAATAATAATAATAATAATAATAATAATGATAATAATATTGAATAATACAAATAGAAATCATAAAAAACACCAAGGTTTTAAAATAAAATTTGATATAAGATATTATAATTATAATAATAATAATTATTATTATTAGTTTATAAATAATAATAATAGTAATAATAATAATAATAATAATAATAATAATAATAATAATAATAATAATAATAATAAAAAAAAAATAATAATAATAACGTACCACCCCATCCCGATCCTTGGTAATAATAATAATAATAATAATAATAATAATAATAATAATAATAATAATAATAATAATAATAATATTGAATATAGAATAATACAAATAGAAATCATAAACACCAAGGTTTTAAAAGAAAATTTGATATAAGATATATTATAAATAATAATAATAATAATAATAATAATAATAATAATAATAATAATAATAATAATAATAATAATAATAATAATAATAATAGTAATATTATAATAATAATAAAGGTAAAAAGCCTAAATGAAAAATATCCATATTGTAGTGGGAAAAAAAAACACAAAAAAAAAATATTGCCCGCGACGGATTTGAACTTGGGTCGTCCTAAACCCTAGCCGAAAGTGTTACCAACTGAGCTATCAATGCTTCGTACAAAAATAATAAATTTTTTGGTCTATATGGGAAAACATGCTGAAACCTCAATTTGATTTTTAATGGAAGCGCGCGGAATGAGGCTATTGCAGTTTGAGGACATTTTGTTTATTTATTTATCTCAGAAACGGTTAAACGTTCGGTAAGGAAATGTCGGCTATAACGATTTCGCTGGTTTTGAGCACACAACAGGCCGATTCCCAGCGGCCAGCACCGGCCCAGATCAGCGTCCATACCGGACAAACTTTATAGTAGTGGCGAAGAAGGACTTCCGGCTAAGCAATTTATATATATAGATGAGAGCGTCAGTAATACAAAACTGTCACTCTGATTGGTCCATTCTATCTCTCCGAGTTAGTCCACTTCTATACATCACCAAGATCTCTCCGTTCACCCTCTGACAGTCGCCAGCGTCGCATTCCCCGTTATCAAAACAAAAACTTTTGGTGAACGCTCATTATGTTCTTCACCCTCTACAGGGTAATTGTAGATTATAGTCACACGACACCGGAGCTTATAGGCGACTACTGGTCACATTATTCTGACACCAGCGAACCAGTTGATGGTAAGGGGAAAATAATATGGTCACACATTGGCCAATCCGGGATTCGAACCAGGTACCTTTCGGTTACTAGTAAGACGCTGTACCAAGTGAGCTACCCGGCCCCACTACAGCCACTACAGTTTGGAATTCTCCCCCTTTAACTCTGCGCTCTGTTGCATCATCTCTTTTGGGGTGGACTGAAACACATTTTCAACACTGTCTTTTCTTAAATCTCGATCCTGAACTTTCCTTTGTACTTACGAAAACCGTCATATTTGTAAGTGTTGTGTGCTTGTGTATGGGTGTGTGTACGTGTGCGTGTGTTGTGTGTTTGTGTGCGTGCGTATTGTGTGTGTTTGTGTGTGTGTCTGTGTGTGTGTAGTCCGATTTGGTATTTAATGTTTTCGTTGTGCTTTAATTTTTATTTTTTGAATTGCTGTAAAGTGCTATGAGCTCTAAAGAGGAAGGGCGTTGTACAAGTGTTAATTATCATTTGTTTTTTTAAATTATTAATTTATTATTTTATTATTTATTTATTTATTTATTGTTATTATTATTATTATTATTATTATTATTATTATTATTATTATTATTATTATTATTATTATTATTACCTGTACAATGTTTATATACATATATATATATATATATACTAAGTCTATACTGTCACAATATTTTGACAGCTCTGTTCTGCAATTGCATTTTCATGTAATTCAGATTATTCTACAAGATTCCCTCCCTTGTTTTAGTTTTGTATGATACAGCCATTAGTCATTGTCCAACGCGTTGGAAACTGCAGAATTTAACAACTATCACCACTGGTGTCCATTTTGTATTTTAAATAATGTTGGTCGTATGTACAATATTTACAACCGCTCCGGTACAGCGAGAATTCTGGGTCTCCTACACTCTTTCTTGCAGACTTCTTGAAAACTACTGTTATGCAACTCCACAATTCCTAGGTCTTTAACGATGATGGCGTACTTTGAAGAAAATAATTAGTCATCGTCGGCACTGAGGTATAATAAGGTAACTAAAATGAATCAAGAATAAAATAATTTTTTCAAATATCCATCGTCGATCGAGACTGATAAATCAGATAAATAAAAAGAATGAATAATAATAATTTTTAAAAACGTTAAATAGTATTATTCTACTTGCACGCAGAAGAGACTGAAAGACACGTAAACTTTGTGCCACCAATCTGAGACCAAGTATAAATGTGTGCTTTGTGCAGTCAGTAACACGATCAGGGTGAGCACAATATTCTTTGGCATTGTATGTTAGCGTTCAGTTTCGGGCAACAGACACCTCCTCATGGTTGCAGACATTGCAGTCAATTACATTGCTGTTTTGACCCTGCTGCATTAAGCAAAGCCGGCAGTAAGTCTCCAACACAATCATACACACAGATAGCGTAAGCGCCATTTCAAAACCCGTTGGAAAATGTTCCTGAGATAGCCTAGGCTATACACAAACAAGTGGAAGTTCGCTTTCCCGATATTTCAAGTGGCACTGAAAACAAAAAAATCTCTTTTTGGAGAAGGCGCCATAACTGTGGCTGGTCGTACGGTCGTCACCCCCAAAACGCTGAGTCTTGAAGACTGCATTTATCTTGACACTGCTGGTAGGCAATGGCCTAAAATTGTTGAAAGCGGCTCGTCGTTCATTCCACATCACATGTCTCTAAAAGAGGAGTCCCTCTCCTTAACACAGTTGACCTGGTTATGGTCTATCTTACTGGTGACCTGTGGCGTGTAAGCTTTGTTAGGGTTGGTCACTGGCAGTACGTCTGCCGCAGCACGAGGAGGCTGCCTCATGAACCTCGGGCAGATCTTGTACACCTGTGGACAACCAACAACAAAATGTACGACTTTGACTGTGACGACAGCGGACATTTTTACAGACGACAGCGGACATTTTTACAGACCGCCGATCCCAGGCCTTAGAAGGATACACAACGTTTTATTTCCAAGTGACCGCACAAGCAATACATTTGACAAGTGGACAGCATTTATTGTGTGGTAATACTCAACTGTCGTAACGCGTTACAATGTAAAGCTGTTTGGGATAAATGGAAGTTTATTGACGTACTTGTGCTAGAGAGTTGCAGTGTTTTCGGTTTTGCCACAATGACTGTAAGATACAACAACAACAACAACAACAACAACAACAATCAAGGAGGAAGGGAGACAACAACAACAACAACATGAATCAAGGAGGAAGGGAGACGACAACAACAACAACAACAACAACAACATGAATCCATGAGGAAGGGCGAAGGAGCTAAAACCAGTGATGGAGATCACGTACAATCGTACGTGTTTCACGCACTGAGTTGAGAAATCACGTAACGAAAATGTATTGAAAGGGTATAAACACGCACAAAGACAGTGCCAAAGGAGTGTGAAAACGTAAAGCTAAGTTGCTGGGAGGTATCATCAGGTACAACTATTTCGGTCGTGCGTACAGTTTTCGCTCGATTTGGATCGTGTGCCTGTGCGTCCTGCGCGACCGCCTACCACCCTCTCCCCCCCTCCTGTTCATTCTGTCGCTTCCGAGAAACAGCCAATCATATGCACGATAATATTTACTATTTTTTCTCGACGCTTTTGATTGACTATATAAGACTGACAACAACCCAACATTAAACATGGCCGACAAGCAGCGATCTGGGGGGGAAGCCGAAGAAAAGGAAAAATAAAGCAGACAAAACTAATTGCTCCAAAAAATTAAAACAAGATGAAGGAAAAGAAAAACAAACATTTTTGTCAGCCTTTGGCTTTGAGTGCTCGGTAAGAGAAGAAAAAGGTGAGCCGCAACCAGGCCCGGCTGAAGAAACTCAAACTGATGAAAAGACTTTCCACGCAAAGTGTTTATTACGTATGTTGGTGTACCCCCTACAAAACTGAAAGGGGGGTATAAAAAACCCCTTATGTTTGCAATGAGGGTATGAAAACCCCCACATGTTTTGGTTGAGGGTATAAATACCCCTAGCTTAAAAACTTTCTCCATCACTGTAAAACGTACCGTATAGACGGCAAAGAGGGCGCCCAGCACAAAGCCAGCCACAATGTCCTGCAGGAAGTGCATGTTGTCCAAGATGCGACTGCCGCACACGAATACGCCGAAGCCCAGCGCCACACACTGCAACAGCGACTTCACCAACCGCGGTGACGACAACGGCAAGCGCAGCTGAAGGTACAGCTGCACAATCGATCAATGCTTCAACCGATCACAACATCCAAACAGGAAAAAAAAGAACTGAATAAATAAACAAACAAATACATAAATAAATACATAATACGTAGAATCATTTCTTCCACCACTAATCTCATCTACCACTCACATCAGTCAATCAATAGCATTAACATAATCATTGCAGTTGTAAACTATACCATGAATGCAGGCCACTAAGTATTAATAGTGTTTAATCTGAAGAATGATGATACAGTTATACATGTACACTGCTGCATATGAGGCCCGCAATTTTATTTCACAGACATTCGTTATATAGATGCTAATGAATGAATAAATTATGGTCTTATATACTGCGTGTGAACTCGAAAGCCCAGACCAAACTAAAAAGAAGAACAACCAATAAACACATCTGTAAGCTCACCATAATAAACCCCATGTTCATAGTCACGAACGATGCATGCCCCGACAAGAACGATTTTCTGCAACAAGACAAAAATTAATCATAATTATATTATGTCAACATTACTAACTTAACAAGCATACAATGTCAACACTATTAATTCTGCTATCATATAGAACAATAATGTAGCAATCATATAATGACAACACAACTAATTTTGCAATCAAATTAATTTAGCAAATCAAATAATGTTATCACAATTAATTTAGCTGTCATAGAATGCCATTACAACTAATTTAGCAATCCTATATATAATATCAACACTAATAATTTAGCAATCAAAAATAAAACAACTAATTTATCAATCATAGAATGTCATCACAACTAATTTAGCAATCACATAATGAGACGAGACAGATCTAAAATCCAAAGGACCTAAAACACAGCAAACTAAAAGGGTTGTAACAAGAGCCGAGATTTAAACACAACCCTAAGCTGTTGCCTTGGTTAGTCAGTATAAACTTAGAAGGTTACTGTTAGTCTGAAGCAGACGACAGAAGTGGCTCTATGGTACACAGTTGTATAGCTTGACGATAGGCCAGTAGGCAATGACATCATCGCAGCCTACGTTAGAGCGCTTCGATTTTACAGCCAATCAGAATTTACAGCCACTCAGAACACAGCTAGGTTCGGTAGAACCAGTTCTGCCTGGTCAGTGAGAGGCCATGTAGAGGGTCAGTCTACATTCAAACGCCGAGCAGTACACAGTTACGCTCGAATAGAATCTCTCCATTGACCGACTAGGGAAGCAGAACTTGTTGAAACAAATTCGAATTCAATCAAGTTAGCCACGGCCTGACATTGTCAAAAAGGTAAATGAACATACTTTTGTTTCATCGTGATGTATTTATATTATTGTTGAATTATGTTTGTGAAACTTGCTATGCTTAGAATTGAATGGTTAGTCCAACGTTGCGTGACCACGTGTCGAACACGACCGGGTTTGACGCCATGTTAAAATCCGTATGGACCCACTGTTGTTTAACCTATATGTATGCTTGCAGACCAGTGGCTGTACCAGAGAATGTGTATAATATTAATTCTTTCTCTATGTGTATAGTTAGCCATGTTTTATATTTATATATGTATATGAAATTAGAGTGGAGATTCCAGTGGACCACGGACTTAGCAGAATGTTCGTCGCTTATATATAGAGATGTGGAGCTAATCACTGAGGGCTACTTCGGCCTTCAGTGAGACGCTCTGCACACACCTATTATACAGGGTTGTGCAGAATTTCGTCTCATATGTTACAGACGAGCAGGCATTGTATCGTGAGCCTAACTCGGCGAAAGACCAGAACAAGTCGTCGCTGAAAGTTGGTCTGCAGAGGCCTCTCTAGCAATGAGCAAAGAGAGCCCACCAGTCTAGCAACAAGGAGCAGAATCCAACCCAACACAGCTTATCAAGGAAGCACCCACGACACAGTTCGTCGAAAAAACAGATAAGTGCGGATCTAAACTGTGCACCAAATCTGTATAAACGGATCACAGTAATCCACTCTTCAAGAACTCCGACCATTAGGGCAGAAAGTATCAAGAGCCCGATGATGATAAAGCAGCTGCCTAGACCTATCAAGAACGAACCATTCGCAGTGACATTTGAACTTTTAAGTTAGTTTCGTACGTCGAAGATCATGTATAGAGTAGATGAAATAAATGTGTGATATTTACTGTTATCAAGTAAAGTGGCTGGACTACATATGTTTCATAGCCGTGTGAAAGCTAGTGTGACAGTGATCTTTTACCATTTGTCTTTCTATCTCTGTACCCCAGCCTAAACACAGACCGAGCTAAACAAATAAATGTATTAAGTTAAGTCAAAGGGAGATTACTAGCGATCCCCATAGACCAAAGACGAGTGGGTAATAGCATTCCATTGTGCAGAGCCCAGCAACAATAAAACCCCACGTCACAAGGGTTTTTATATAATGCATTTCGCTAAAAGCTTCTTCAGCAGTTCAAAGCAAACTCGCTAATGTAATGTCATCACAGGTAATTTAGCACAGTAATAAGTGAGTACGCCACATTAGGCCTTCACATTTCATGTCCAGAACCCTCATAACGACAGCGCAGTAACCTTCACCAAAGGGAGTGGGATACAAGAGGAGGGGAAGGGGGGAGGGAGGGAGGGGGAGTGAGGTGAAAGGAGGGTTGGGGTGCGTGGCATTTAAAAAAAATCTTTTATTAATTTTAAAAAAAAAACTCAAACTGATGTTTTAAAAAATCTAAAAAATGTCGCAATTCTTAGTGAAATATGGCGACGGCTTGGATTCTAGAAGGACAAAGCCTATATTACTCAATGCTCCTTATGAAACTCGCAAAATTTAACATGAAAATTAGTGCCCAGGAAATACAAAATGAAATGGTGGCATTAAAATGCAAATACCGACTTTGATCTTTCTATGCTGACCTTGAGATTACATTGACCTCCGGCTACAAATACACTCATGTACTATCAAACGAACTACGGCAAAAGTTTAATTCCTATCCTATCCTATTCTATCCTGTCCCGTAACCCTGAGGTCGTAGGGGCAACACAGATCATCGTTTAACCAGCATACTCCATCTTTCTCTGTCCTCAGCAGCCCTGATGGCTTCGCTCAGTGTCAAACCAGTCCATTCTCGAATGTTGTCCTCCCACCTCTTTTTTGGTCTCCCTCTTCTTCTACCTCCTTGCAATGTGCCTTACAGAATAGTCTTTGCAAGGCCTGATGATCTGGTGACGTGGCCATAAATACCATCGGAGTTTCCGTTTCTTCTCACTATGAGCAGGTCATCGTGTTGTCCAATGGCTTGTGTGATGGTCTGTCGGACTTCATCGTTGGTGATGTGTTTGGGTATAGGAAATGCCCAGAAGTCTTCTGTAGCACCTCATCTCCATGCTTTGTATTCTTCGTTGGAGATCTGCTGTGAGGGTCCATGCTTCGCAAGCATATAGGAAGATGGAGATGACAAGGGAGCGCAGCAGTCTTACTTTGGAATGTAGACTGATGGTCCTGTCTAGTTTAATTTTAAAAGTTTAATTACGCCGAAAAAACACCCGTGACTTTAGGATAACCTTTACGTTTAGCGACCTTGACCTTAGGATGACCTTGACCATCACGTGACCTCTCATTCATGTCTGATCAAATAACCCAATGTTATTGCATACTATGGGTGAAATAAACAGCCATTCCACTGTATAATGACCAATTTTTTTGCATGTTTTTGCAAGACCTAAATGACCTTAACCTTCAAGATCAACTCAAAAACGGAACAAATATGAAAGCTCAATCTGTCATCTCTTAATATAGCAAGTTTAGACTTTATATCTCCCATAGTTAGGGTCAAGGTCAACCTGGGAGTGGTGTTGACCAAATTTGCACAGTATGTGGGTCTCCATGATATCTATTATGCATCAAATAATCATACGTTCAATATTAATAACCTAGATAAAAAGTGAAAGTGTGTGAAAAATTGTCCTTTTTGACTAGCATTTGATGACTCTGTGGCCTTGACCTTGAAGTGAAGTCATTCATTCCCTGATCATTTTGGAGGTCTCATGGGTATACACCATCTCACCATGTTGGGTTGTGATAGTTGAAATAGGCTGTGAGTACTAAGCCACGTTTAAATTTTTTGCACATACAGACGGCGGACGGCGGACATTTTTTTCGATTTTTTGGACTATTTAGGTCTCATCTCGCACAAGTTTGCAAAAATCTGGGTATTTCTTTCTTTTTTTTTTTTTCGTTGGAGGGAGTGAGGACGGGGTACATGGATTGACATTGCTCTGCATGCCAGTCACAAATAATACGTCTACAACACAACTCACCTAATGTCGATAACGAGGCTAGTGTCAGAGTTCATACATTTGACGTCAGTGATAAACAGCCCGCTGCAATTGGACCACAAGGTCACATCCACTTCCGGTTGGCATGCAGATAAAAAATTTGGCCGCAGGTGCCCGAAGCTCAGCTTGAAAATCTGTGTTTAAAAAAAAAAAACATCATCATCATCATCATCATCATCATCATCATCATCATCATCATCATCATCATCATTAATTGAAAACCTGTTTTAAAAAAAAAACCATTATCATCATCATCATCATCGTCATCATCATCGTCATCATCATCATCAACAACACAACAACAACCAACCAACCCACCAGCCAACCAACCAACCAACCAACCCACCACCACTACCAACGATATCAACAGCACTAACTACAACACGACCAACCTCAGTGACGTTAAAGCACAGTGCATTGCCGAAGACCAGGGCGGCAAACACCAGCCCTCCGCGCCCAAGGCCATGCCTCAATCCTCCACAGCGCGATTCCTCGTCCGCAGGGGTGGATCCATCTTTACTACCGCGGTAGCGAGGGGTCAATACGCCGTACACAGTCTCCAGAACGAAGATCTGACAACATAAACAACATTTGTTAGCTCAACAATAGGCATTATCCCTAAATAAACCGAAAGTAGAGTTGCTTCCCCTGAAATGCGGTACACAATACATGTTGACAGCTATCCTAAATAAACCGAAAGTAGGTAAATGAGAGTTGCTTCCCCTGAAAAGCGGTACAAAATACATGTTGACAGCTATTTAGGAAGTACTCCTATAACAACGTGGATCTTGAAGTCTCCCGCCCTCCTCCCCATGGTGTAGCGAGTCAGTGATTGGGTTTTTGTATATAAATACTACTAAACACCTTTTGCCGCTATCTGCTGGTAGACTACTATGGTTAAATAGGCAGTCGGACCGAAAGCGACGTTGGTCCTAATCTGAGTGGTAGAGGCTGATAAGGGGACAGGGAAAATGCAAGCTCGTTGTGCTGACCATGACAAAGGCGGGGATGGAACAAGTGATGAACAGCACGCCCACACTGATGGTGTCCTCATGGTGCGGGTAGCGAATGTCCTCGTCGTCACAGAAAAACCCACGATGCACCGCGTCCACTCGACGCAGGGTGAACACTGCAGCCAGAATCAACACTGAAACAACACCACAACTGTTGTCATCGATGGTTTCTTCTTCTTCTTCTTCTTCTTCAATCATCATCATCATCATCATCATCATCATCATCATCATCATCATCATCATCATCATCATCATCATCATCATCATCATCATCCACATTCGCGTCACCAACGTCATCAGCAGCAGAACCTAATATCACGTCATCGTATATTTCATTCCTCGTTTTGGAATTCACCTTCTGATCATCAGCGTTTGCGGTAAATCTGATCGTGGCAATATATGCAAATGTTTAAAATGAAGGGATCGGGGGACCCGACAGACCCCACCCTCAGCCCCACACTGTCGAGGAAACGACTTATTAAATCAAATATGAATGAATGCCATCGGAGCTCGAACTCGGGACAACTGAAACAGACTTTCGACGCTCTACTCATTGCCAAGTTCTGCCCCCAATAAGCTAAAAAGGGTAAATATTTATGAAACAGAGAAGAAACAAAATCTTGCGCAATATGATTTGGATGATGAGTGTAGGTCCGTTTTATTAGAAAATTACAACTACCTTCCATATTCGACCGAATGTGAAATCCTGGCCAATAGTGTATATCCGCCTTTCAACCATCTCATCGGTAATTTTTGTATTTGATCAATAAATCATTTTAAACATTGATTTATTTCAATTACCATGACAATGATAATAATTACAACTGAGAACTTACAGGAAAATACAAAAGCTGAAGCTTAATTGTCACCTATGCAATAATAAATATAATAATAGATAAGTAAGGCAGACTGTTGAAAGAACAAAATCAATACATGCATAGATTATATAACGGCACTCGAAAGGATTGTTTAATTTAATTTATAACTAGATAATGGCAAGAAGTACGAAATATATATTTAACACACAAAAACAAAAACAAACAAAAAGAGAGAAAAAAGACAACAAATAAGAAAGTGACAACTTTGTAATGGAGGAGAAAGCTGTTGCCAGATGGAGGAGAAAGCTGTTGCCAGATGGAGGAGAAAGCTGTTGCCAGATGGAGGAGAAAGCTGTGGCCAGATGGAGAAGAAAGCTGTTGCCAGATGGAGGAGAAAGCTGTTGCCAGATGGAGGAGAAAGCTGTTGCCAGATGGAGGAGAAAGCTGTTGCCAGATGAAGGAGTGAGCTGTTGCTAGATGGAGGAGTGAGCTGTTGCCAGATGGTGGAGAAGCACAGGTTTGATAGTATTTGGTAGGCAGTCTAGCACTGTCGCATTTATCCAAATTACCACGATGATGCGAATAAAAGGTAACTTGGGCGACAAATGAGTAATTACGTAATCTTTAGAAATCCAATGGGTAATAAGTATGATCACAAGTATATCAACTAACAAGTTAGCATCTCCCTTCTATGTCTCTGTCGACGTGCGCGTACAACCGGTTGCTTCCCTTTACATGCTTTGCGCTCCATAGCGTCGTCGGCCTAAAATAATTTTTTTAGAAACTTCAAAACCCAGGGGAGTTATGGGTAGGGAAATCATTTTCTGAAATGACGTCGGCAGGACTCTTCGCGATTAGTGCATAGCATACGAGACACACGCAAAATGGCGTCACAAGAAGATTGGTTAGATCTGAATTCGTCTAATTTGACCTCGCATGCTGCTAAAAAACAATGTAATTTGAATTTGCTTTCACAAATCAAAAGAGAGCGAGACCACAACAAAGTACAACGAGCCAAGGCGACGCAAACACTCAAGGCCGACAGAACAAAAAGCACACAAAATACAAGAGGTAAGTACCCGTGACCATACAGTCAATAAAGTAGGCCTAACCACCATTGCAAAATAGGATTGATCATCACCATGATTGAATTTTTCCACCCCACCTTCCAATCGGTACGGAATCGAGCATATGCTCAAATCATCATATCTTTGACAGAACTTGCATACAATAGAGTGTGATGCAAGCGATAAATGAACCATCACATCGAAGCGACTCACGATCGCCTGCACTGAGCTCACATATATGTGTGCATGTTTCTATAAATCCATCGTGTTCTCCTTCGATAATTGAGCAAAGCCTTTGTTCACTACCAAAACTATGCAGTTCCTCTCCCAACTTTCGTTTAATTTCAGCCAGCACATCTTCGCGAAAAATGGCGACCATGACTTCAACCGTAGCTAGTTATCAGTTACTTCCCTTGAACAGATTTCCCAGAATTCTCTATTCTATTTTTAGGTTTGGGATAGCTTGTGGATAAAACCAAGGGCAACGGGACCACCGCACGTCGACTGGGGGCAATACGAGATACTAACTTGTTAGTTGATATACTTGTGGTATGATACATTAGAGGCGATCACACAATCGCAAGAAGTCGTGTACTGTAGCAAATATTAATGCATTACTTTAACAGAAAAATCTTCCCTGCCATTTAGTAAAGTCGTCATTTCTTGGTGGTTAACACCAAGAGTATCTTTACAACCTTTACATAGTCTTTACAACTGTTCCTTACCACTCTCATTCTGTTAACAATGACAGTCGGGTGAACGCTTTTAATCGAACAACTCCCAACAGTTGTATTTAAATGCGGATCTTTGTCTCTACTGGACTGGGAACAGATCCTCAAGGAGACTAGAGTTAGAAATCAACCAAACAGAACAAGACAGTTACGATCATCTCTTAGTTTATTTTATTATAACGCGCTTTTCCAGCTCATGAGCTGCTCAAGGCGCTGGCCGATACAGGATGTTACTCAAGCCGCCCGAGACTCCCACTTGCAGCCTTTAGGCGCATCGTCTGACGCTCAGACCACTGAGCAACAATCCTGAGCCACCTGGGATGGGGAGAAGGAACCTAGTGCGTAGCCTATCTCTGTTGCTCTGTATCCATTACTAATGACGTGATGGAATTGCGAATGTAAACAAGAGTGACGTTACTATATACAGAATACTTATGGTACCTCGTACAAGTAGGCCTACACGATTTCTCAACAAGCACAAATACGGAAGGACACGCCAGACCTCATCGGATATATGACGTCCGATACAGGTCAACCCTTACAGCTACTGTCACAATATGGCTTCGTTTATATGGCCACTCTTACAATAACAATGTAATGTTTCTGGTGTTAACAACAATAACTACTACTACTACTACTACTACTACTACTACTACTACTACTACTACTACTACTACTACTACTACTACTAATACAGTACATTTGTATCGCGCGGTACCTCGCAAACGGTAAGGAAAGCGAGCTCGCCGCGCTTGACAACACACGTGCAATCACACACACACACACACACACACACACACACACACACACACACACACACACACACAGAACAGGTATATACTTATCAAATGGTTAAATAATTACAGTAAAACATGGCCATGCAAAACAACAGATAATATGAATACCAAGAACCGAGCCGGTGTCGCCACCATCCATGAACAGATGACGTGACTTGGTAAAAGATTACATATGGGGATGGAAGGGAGGGGGGGTGAAAAGTATTGAGTTTGCATGTTAAAAAGGTGGGTCTTTAATTGGCGCTTGAAGGAAGAAAGTGATGGAGCATGTCGGAGTTGCATCGGTAGTGAGTTCCAGGCAGTTGCAGCAGAGAAAGAGAAAGATCGTTCAACATAGGTCTATAGGTCTTTGAGTGAACACGGGGGATAGAAAGCAGTCTTGCATCAGAAGAAGAGCGGAGTTGTCTTGCAGGAGAGTAGACAGAGAGACGGTCAGACGACGACGACGACGACGACGACGACTACGACTACTTACTACTTACTACTTACTACTTACTACTACTACTACTACTACTACTACTACTACTACTACTACTACTACTACTACTACTGCTGGTGTACGCCGTGTACTGGAAATGTCAGACCATAACATTGCAGCCTGTACAGACAGGGGTTCAAACTCCGTCGACGGCACCTTCAGACACTGCGCCCATACTTCTTCAGATGAGAGTATAAACCGAGGTCTAATCTACGCACGCAAAGAGATCCTGACGCTCATGTCCTCGACGGTGATTGCCGACTACAGCAATACAGCTAGCAAGCACTAGGTCCCTTCTTCCCATCCCAGGTCGTCCAGGATTGTGCTCAGTCGTCTTGGTGTCAGACTATGCGCCCAAAGGTTGCAAGCGGGCGTCTCGGGCGGCTTGAGTTAGATCCTGTTTCGACCAGCGCCTTGAGCAGCTCTTGAGCTGGAAACACGCTATATACAAAAAAAATTTACTACTACTACTATTACCATTACTATTACAAACAACAACATCAAGACATTGTTGTTTTCCCCCATAAATGATGCAATGTGAATTGTGCTCAGTCGTCCGGGCGTCAGACGATGCGCCTTAAAGCAGCAAGTGCGCGCTTCGAGCGGCCTGAGTTACATTCTGTATCGGCCAGCGCCTTGAGCAGCTCTTGAGCTGGGAAAGCGTTATGTAAGGGCGCTTAAATAAACAAAATGACGTTACTAGTTATTACAATCAAATAAAATAACTTCGTTTAAATCGACTGTTCGTAGGCTTTACGAGTTTACAATGAAGCTATTATTTTATGTTCAATGTACAGTAGCATGGCCCAACTGAGAGGGACACAGTCTGAACTAACATATTTCTGTAAAACTACTACAGTCCATTGCAATGTGACACAAAAATTTAATATGGAATTCTATCACTAAAGATTTGGTTGTTTCTGCACTTAAAACAATCAAGAACAGACATTTTATATTCTATTAATAAACGCCAACTGTGTTAAAAATGCAAAACAACAATGAACAATCGCACTACTGATGCAGAGATGTGGGTGTAACTTATTATAAAGTCCATGTTCAAAACTCCATAGTCCATGTTCATATTACTATTCTTTCCAAAGAGTATTTTAAAGCATTTTTTTATCTGTGGGGCAACATTCAATGTGAATGGTAAACGAATCTTTCGAGGGGGCGTGGTCAAAGTTACTCTCTTTAGTTTAAAGAATGGACT
Organism: Oncomelania hupensis; assembly: GCA_036898135.1. Classification (NCBI taxonomy): domain Eukaryota; kingdom Metazoa; phylum Mollusca; class Gastropoda; order Littorinimorpha; family Pomatiopsidae; genus Oncomelania; species Oncomelania hupensis. Next base: position 50,628,323 of record CM072525.1, on the reverse strand, counting down.
TCTGAACATGGACTATGGAGTTTTGAACATGGACTTTATAATAAGTGTCGTGAGACACTATCAGGGCAATAGACTATTGACACTCATTAACCCCACAACCCCATCTGTTTTATCCCCTCCCTCCCTCCTCACCCACCATTATCAACCCCTCAATCTTGTCCCTTTCATACTGTCATTCCATAGGGGTTCACTAAATACTATCTTTCACGCCACACTCACCCTTGTGTTTAGTATATTCATTTTCTTATTCCTCCTCTCTCTCCCGCCCCCCCCCCCCTCCCCACTCGCACCCCACGACTGGTTAGCTTTGAACTCTACCCTTCCTTTTATTATCGTTTAGTAATGGTTGTTCTTTACTTATGGTATTATCGTCTAGTAATGGTTGTATTTAGGTATTTTATTATCGTTTAGTAATGGTTGTTCTTACTTATGGTTTTGTCGTCTAGTAATGGTTGCACTTAGGTATTTTATTATCGTTTAGTAATGGTTGTTCTTACTTATGGTATTATCGTCTAGTAATGGTTGTAAATAGGTATGAATGAAAAATGAACATTGAGGTTTAACGTCTACACCCACCATTGGCGATATGGCAGACGGGGATAACCATCCCAGGGAAAGAGAAGTAAGGACCTGAATCAACACTGAACCATCAGAGCAATGATAATGCTAAAATGGACAGTGAAAATGGCCACATTTTATATCGCCCACCACGGCATTTTATTATCGTTTAGTAATGGTTGTTCTTACTTATGGTATTATCGTCTAGAAATGGTTGTTCTGTGGTATTTTATTATCGTTTAGTAATGGTTGTTCTTTGGTATTTTATTATCGTCTAGTAATGGTTGTTCTAAGTTATTTCATTATTGTTTAGTAATGGTTCTTAGTTATAGTATTATCGTTTAGTGATGGTTGTTCTTAGGCATTTTATTATCGTCTAGTAAAAGTTGTTCTAAGTTATTTAATTATTGTTTAGTAATGGTTCTTAGTTATTGTATTATCGTTTAGTGATGGTTGTTCTTAGGTATTTTATTATCGTCTATTAAAAGTTGTTCTAAGTTATTTAATTATTGTTTAGTAATGGTTCTTCGTTATTGTATTATCGTTTAGTGATTGTTGTTCTTAGGCATTTTATTATCGTCTAGTAAAAGTTGTTCTAAGTTATTTAATTATTGTTTAGTAATGGTTCTTAGTTATTGTATTATCGTTTAGTGATGGTTGTTCTTAGGTATTTTATTATCGTCTATTAAAAGTTGTTCTAAGTTATTTAATTATTGTTTAGTAATGGTTCTTCGTTATTGTATTATCGTTTAGTGATTGTTGTTCTTAGGCATTTTATTATCGTCTAGTAAAAGTTGTTCTAAGTTATTTCATTATTGTTTAGTAATGGTTCTTAGTTATTGTATTATCGTTTAGTGATGGTTGTTCTTAGGCATTTTATTACCGTTTATTAATGGTTGTTTTTAGTTATTTCTCTGGTTGGTTTTACTGGTTTGTTAAGCTTTTACGTGACGTCTACATCTTAATTGTTCCTCAAAATGTTGGAGGTTTTCATTGCTTTGTTCGTACTGAAATCTGCACTGTATAGTATAGGGGCTGCTTAGGAAACTTGACAGTGTGAATTGCATGACATTTTCATTGTCCGATGTTGTGGAGTGAGCCAACTGTGTTTTATTCCAGTTTCAAGATCTATTTATTGTCCACCAAAAATCCCCAGGAAATAGGCTTATAGTGTGTCGTGAGACCACTCTACATACACACAACACTAATATAACATAACGTTCTGCATATTTCACATTGTTACTGAGCATTAACGTAACGTTTTCACGAACAGTAAAATCACACAAACTTACTTCCACAGAAAGAGATTTCTCTTATATAGCGCACTTACAAGCTCAGAAAGAGCTTCTCAAGGCGCTGGCCCGTAATATCCAGCAATCACAAAATAGTTTGCTGAAGTCAGGATTCGAACCCACGTCGCCCAAGACGCACTCACACAAGTCGTGCGCTCTGACCACTGAGCTATCCCTGCCGCCTACTGTTAACACACACACTATTCCATTCGTAAGGCGCTTCGAACTTCAACCAGGGACAAGCGTGGGTTTTTGAATTCAATAAAATTAATTTAAATATGAATGCGCAATGATATGTGTCTACCACAGTCCACTGGTCTGTGTGTATATTACGGAAATAAAAGATGGGGAGCGAATACCGATACAGGTAGCCTACATGGTAGCAATAAACAGTGATACTATGGGGAATGTCCACAAAGCAGCTGCTGCCAACATTACTGGATAACTTCCCCCCACCGCAATATTTTAACATGTGTTGATGGTAACACTCGTTTCATGCATTATTTATTTAATGGTTCTTATTATAGCGCTTTTTCCGGCTCAAGAGCTGCTCAAGGCGCTGGCCGATACAGGATGGAACTCCAGTGCCCGAGGTGCTAACTTGCTACGCTAGGCGCGCAGTTAAGAGTAATGCGAGCAATGGAAGTTTTATTGTGATGATGGTGATGATGATGGTGATGATGATGATTGCGCGACGACGACGAAGATATTGTGATGATGCATCGTGATGACGCGATGACAATGACACAATACAAAAAGAAAAATGGTAGCCAAAAGACTGATAAAGCAGAATGAATCACAATGTTAGGACTGTAGCGACAACACAACTACAGTTTTGAACACGAAGAATAGCATTTTTTCAGGCCATGCGTGAGTCGCCATTTATCTTTAGATATGTGCGCTATATAAATGGTTGTATCATCATCATCATTATCATCGCCGTCGTCATCATCATCATCATCATCCTCATCATCATCAACATTATTATTATTATTATTATTATTATTATTATTATTATTATTATTATTATTATTATTATTAATATAAGGGCAAAAGATCAGCAACGGAAGAAGTACATGTGTGTAGTAAGAATGTGCATGCAGTTGACTAGGTTGGGTAACACTAATACGGAGTTGGAGCCTAATTCTGATCTACATCTGATAACATGTGGATTGCAAACTGAGCTTTGCCCTAACATATCTCATGTAGCCTACACATATCCAGTGCGTTTGTGAGAATTATTATGGTAACGGATTTCATCCTACACAAAGGTCAAGGGCCAAGTATCGTTAGTCACAATGTACCTCCATATACTACTGTTAACAATGGATACTCAGAACTGGATCATTAAAAGGAAGTTCAATCTTATGGCTGTTACCACAGAAACTCAATGTCCACCAACATGGCTTCTTTTACTCCACACTGCTTAGTTGGCACTCGCAGAGACTGGCGGGGAAGAGATCGTAGGTCTCGGCAAGTCTCAGTTGTGCAGTATGTACCGTACCCTACATTGTGTCCATTCGCTTCAGTTGCAAACGTATTATTATGCTTGCATTACATTTACTTCTAACCCAATCCAAACAGCCGTTTGTCCGCAGTACCTGGCACTATCGATCGCAAGGATTATGCTCCAAACACTGAACCTAGGCATAATCAGTCAAAGACTTGAGAAGTTCTTGAGCTGGAAACGCGCTATAATATTAGAAAAAGTAAATTTAAAAGTTTAAAAAAAAATAAAATAAAACAAATAAGATGTTAAACGATGTCCCTTACCAAGGAAGAAGCAGACGACATTTGCAATGTGTTGACAGCGAATGTGTTCCGATACCCTCATCTTGTTTTATTCTGCAACACAAACATAAAAAAATCTCACAATGAACTGATCCAAAAGGCACATTTTATACACGCCCTGTAAGTCCAACACATACAAACGGATGTATTGTAATGTTAAACCGAACACAATAACAGCAAAGACTAGATATGTAACGCAAAAGGCATACAAAATAGTGCAACAAGTTATATTCTTAATTAATCTTATACTCTGCCAAATGTGTAACAGTAGCCAAACATGAAGACCGTGCAGTAAGTCCTCTCCTCCCCTCATTCACAGACGGATTAACACAATGTTTTCTGAGAGAGAGAGAGAGAGAGAGAGAGAGAGAGAGAGAGAGAGAGAGAGAGAGAGAGAGAGAGAGAGAGAGAGAGAGAGAGAGGGAGAGAGAGAGAGAGAGAGAGAGAGAGTGCAGACCTTTATTTCAAAAGGCATAAGCCTATTCTTAAAATCAGACCTTTTGTGATAAGATAACATCAAGATAATGTCGTTAAAATTAAAAAAAATAAATAAACTTGTGTATTATAACAAATACACAAAAAAAATCATCTCTACTTCTACTGCCATCACCACAACCACAATTACTGCAACAAATACTTGTACCATCACTACAACTAACGGCTAGAAACATTAAAGGCAAATCTCATTAACAAAAGTTTTACATATTTAGGAAACAAAATTAATCAATATGAAGCAATACATTTGATGTTTACATGCACATTTATGATATACATGATAACATGAATTTTACATTTACAATTATGAAACAAGTTTGTTAAAAAAAAAAAATTAAAACCCCAGCAACAAACTTAATGTGTACGTTATGATAATTAAGGCTGTGACATAATTACCAACTTAACATTAATAATATTGGTTTTATTAGATCTGATTGAATAAATGGTAGCGTAATTTTTTTGGGAAACGCCAACTGTTGTTTGTTGTTGGATTTGTGTTGGAGGAAGGTTCCAAATTGAAGGTTCAGAAAAGGAAAAACTTGATATAAATTTATCAGTGTGTGGTAAGGGCAATAAATACCTTTTAGATCTGATGGATCGACTGTTTGGGGTTGTAGAGCGAAGGACCTTTAGGTATTATTCAGGTGAGGAGAGAGAGAGAGAGAGAGAGAGAGAGAGAGAGAGAGAGAGAGAGAGAGAGAGAGAGAGAGAGAGAGAGAGAGAGAGAGAGAGAGAACACAGACAGGCAGGCACACAGACGCCCACGCGCTTCTCCCCTCACGCACTCCCTTACACAAACCAGCACCACGCCACACATTTTGAATACTTTATTGCTAAATCCGTACAGAGAACAAAACGCAGTATGCCGATCGAAAAAAAAAAATGGAAACGCAACAATGATCAGGACACCAAAGCAACAAAAAAATACAGACTTCATACTTCTAGTTAAAACAGGCACAAATACAACGTGAAAATGCACACACATACACAAACGGGCGCGCGCTCGCACGCACGTACCCACAAACACACATACACACATCTACACGAATACATGGGAACAAATAAAGTATATATGCTTATTTATAATTCTGTATGGTTTACACACACAACTCACACATACACAGTAACAGACACGCACGTATGTATAATGTAGAGAAATCCATGAATGCGAATTTGAGGTGCAAAAACAAAAAATCGATAAGCATTTTCCCGCTAGCTTTATATTTAAAACAAAGAGAGAGCGCGTGAATTGAACGGACTCCTAAAGAAAAAAGAAAGAGATTTCTCTTATATAGCGCACTTACAAGCTCAGAGAGCTTCTCAAGGCGCTGGCCCGTAATATCCAGCAATCACAAAATAGTTTGCTGAAGTCAGGATTCGAACCCACGTCGCCCAAGATGCACTCACACAAGTCGTGCGCTCTGACCACTGAGCTATCCCTGCCTACCATGAACTATAATACTGGACAGCCAACTCCCAGTTCTAAAGTGCAGGAAGTGTGGAAGATCAAACATACAGCATAGTTCTTACATACCATCACCACTTTAATCACCCACGTCTTCAGAAAAACCTTTGTAAAAACAGTAATGACGAAAGCCATCACCTGCGCCTGAGTCTGCATCTCCAGAATGACATATTCACAAGAAATTCGATTAACATCTGTTGAATGTTGTACAGGAATTGTCATAACAAAACACTTAATAGCTGCTAAATGGGCTCTATGCACAAGTCGGCGGCATGGTCACGTGGCGCGGGATTAACAAAGCGGTCATGGCTTCTTTTAGCTCGCTCGCGTGTACTCCAATGCTGCTTAAAAATGTTTAATTTACCGATATTTTGGGATATTGTGATGTTTTGAACATAGCACATTCGTGCAATAATGATTACAGACAAATTATTATCAGGGGACAAGCTTTTTTTTAAAGAGCGATTTGTCACTGACATTCAGTTTAGAGTTCATCAATATTTCATCAGTGGAAATCGATGAAAGGAAATGTTCTTTTCTTTTGCATAAAGGTTTTACGTTGGAGTTAGAGCATCCAAACGCAGCACAGTACTTCACCATTTTCAAACTCGAGCACGCTGTGTAATTCCCGCAGCACGTGACCGCCACGCCTATGTGCATAGAGCCCATTAGCTTCAGCATTATTGAGAAAATGTTGCTAACTCTGAAAGAAAGACATTCTGAGTAAGCAACTTTTTTTTTAAAAATAATAATATTTATGAATCCCAAATGTGTAACAAACATTTGAAACCCCTTCGAACACGACCCCCTCGACCGATACTTTTAACATTCACAGTGAGTGTTGCCTTTCTTGAATAAATTCTGTAGTTCTTGTGCCTATTCCCAGCAACAGCCGTTTGCTAGCCAACCAACATATTAGAGCTAAAAATAGCATCTACAAACACCGGTAAGAACCCGTGAAAACTATGGCTGGTCAGAATTTTCCTTTTGATTTCATTTGAGATTTTTTTTGGGGGGACACTTTTTTGTCCCTTTTTATCCGGAAATTCTGGGCCGCCTAAACTGGAGAAGGCGTAGTCGCAACCTGTGGCACGCCCAAACCCAACCTACCTAATATTAGTTGTGTTTTTTTGAAATTTTGCTGGGGTAGCAATCCTATCCTATCCTATCCCGTAACTCGGAGGTCGTATGGGCACCAGATGATCGTTTAACCAGCGTACTGCATCTTTCCCTGTCCTCAGCAACCCTGAGTGTTTCGCTCAGTGTCAAACAAGTCCATTCTCGAATGTTGTCCTCCCACCTCTTTTTCGGTCTCCCTCTTCTTCTACCCCCTTGCACTGTGCCTTGCAGGATGGTCTTTGCAAGGCCTGATGATCTGGTGACGTGGCCATACCATCGGAGTTTCCGTTTTTTCACCACTGTGAGCAGGTCATCGTGTTGTCCAATGGCTTGTGTGATGGTCTGTCGGACTTCGTCGTTGGTGATGTGCTGGGTATAGGAAATGCCCAAAAGTCTTCTGTAGCACCTCATCTCCATGCTTTGTATTCTTCGTTTGCTCCCCCATTTTGTATTCTTCCAAACCGGATTTTAAAAAATGGCTAAAATAGACACAACCCTCCCCCAGACACCAAAGACAACACACTTCAAGTCAAGTGGTTCATTCAGAAATAGGATCAAAGTTTACACGGGTCGTACCGCTACAAACAGGGGAAATAACTCCCTGTCAGAAAACCGAAATGAAAAATTCAAACTGTAGCGATTGGTTTGAGCAACAAAAGCCCACTTTATCATCGTTTAATGTAAAAACAATGCCAATTTTAGAGCAAACCCATTTTTGCCAAAAGTAATGCCTTGGGATTTGGGGCATTTTAGGTGGTAGGTCTACAGAGTTTTTATCAAATTAAAAGCGACGCCTCGGCAGTCTGAAGTTGGTTGAATACATGTCATTGTCCCACATGACTTTTGGTCCCAAATGTCTTTGGTCCCGCAAATGTGACTATGTTACTGTTACACGGTATTTATCAATAGCTGATTCAGCCCCGATGCTTGAATCTTGATATGTGTAACTCGAATTCGTTTATCCACGTAGCTTGCTCACTCAGCAACAAGGCAAGAGTCGTATAAAGTTGTCCAACTTTATTCAGAAAACGTCAACATCTGCATACAATATCGCTTTCCAAAAATCGCTACAAATCAGCCTACAAGCTATTATATAGACTCTCTGCAATCGAGAAAAAACATCTAACATTCCAGCATGACGCAATAATACTCCATCAAAATAAAACTCGTCATGATTGATTGATTGATTGTTGCTTTAGGTCCAGCGGACTCTTCCGAGCCAAATCAGGACCGGACAACCCCCAATCCGCATAAAAGATCTGCCGAAACAACCCTAGTGGGAAAATTGAATGCCCTCCACCGGCCAGTCACTTTACAATAAAGACATCCCACGCAGGGGACGGCTGAGGCTTTACCCCAACTACTCGAACCCCCGGTTACAAAAACAAAATAGAATACAAACATCATTATAAATCATCAACAAAACACATACATATAAAATGCCTATAGTGTTAAATAATACAATCAGGAAGCCCTAGTGACCACCCGGCAGAAAGCGTCCAACACTCCCAAGCTGATTCAACAGACCTCATACACAAACAAGGAGTCTTGTCCAGGAAGAGTTTTCAAGAAAAAAAGGTAGGTCATTGATCTAGCGAAGAAGAAGATAGTATAGCAGAGTGATAGGACAGATCAGGAATGGGAAAGAGCAAATGAAGAAGACAGCGACAGTGGGAATTTAAAGCACTAAATTTCCAGAAAGTGGGGATACTATTTATACTGAAACCCCCGGCACTCCAACGGGTGGGGGGGGGGGGGAGGGGAACTGTTGCCGCAGTGAGTCAGTCATGCCTACAAAGGCAAGACAGGTTTTCAACTGGGGCTTTCCCTTTTCCCTTTATAGGTTAGAACAATCTACAGTGGCAAGATTGCTCATGACCCCAAGGGGTAATAAAACTCGTCACCGGAACTATGCACTGCATTACGTCACATAATGTTTACGAATTTACATGATTCGACCAGCTTTTTCCCGTAAGGTCTAGAAACTTCGATCGACAATAACTAAGTAATTCCAGAAAATTCTCAACAATATCGACCGATGAAAATCATCAACATTATACAAAGCTTCTTCTAGCAACAAGGCAAAATCGAATCAAAGGTAAATACACGCTATTATTGCATGCTTTGCAATACAAAATGATCGGATCTATCATGTGCATCTCAATCGTAACAGTTACGTGGCACAAGTTGTTGGACCACAGACATGTCGGACTGACTATACATGCATGTAGGACCAAAGATAAATGAGAACATAGAGCGGACCCCAGATTGGCTGCCTGCAGCATAACTCGTACACACTGTCGCATAATATTTATGTCATTCTGTAATGCAAGATACGCAAAACCTGTCATGACCAGTATAGTTGATATACCATCGTGGGCCTTATCAACACAGTAGCCTAGCTACTGTTATTCTGCACACACCTGTACCAATACTAATAGCTATGGGAGGCGAGATATAGCAAACGCGCGAGCATTTGCACGAGCAAATGCGCGAACTTCGCGCACTTGCTCGCGCAAATGCGCCTGCAAGTGTTCGAGCAAATGCGCGAGCAAGTGCGCGATCATTTGCTCGAGCGGTTGCTACGCTCGTTTATATAAGGGTTTTGCTGAAAACTGTCAACGGAAAGGAACTGAAAATGAACACACGTTTTTTTGTAAATCTCCGACCTAGATATTTCGTATTTATCCGCATTAGTTTAATGTTAAATATTTACGTAATATTTGTGCCCCTTAAACTGAATTTCTAAGTAGAATACAATTTAAATAACTGTCTCAATGTGTTTTAAGATAGCTTTTATTTTAAAATATTATTAAAGTATTAGTAATTAATATGCAAATATATTATATAAATATAAATAAGTTCCGAATCGTCCTTAATGTTATGATAAGGTTATTTCATGAACGATATTAAGTTTAGTAGTGCTAGTTTTCACTAATTATTATTAATATTATTTTTATTACTAATAAATGCAAGAAATATTTAATTTGTGCACGTCTCTAATTCTTTTACATACACATTCTTTTCCGGGTATAATTTTTACGTTTATGGAGCGGAATATTGCAAACGCACACGCATTTGCTCGCACACTTGCTGGAGCAAATGCGCGAGCAAGTGCGCGAACCTCGCGCAAATGCTCGAGCATTTGCTCCAGCAATTGTTCGAGCAAATGCGCGAGCAAGTGCGCGATCATTTGCTCGCGCAAATGCGCGAAGTGCGCGAGGCTCGCGCATTTGCTCGTGCAAATGCTCGCGCAAATGCGCGCGCGTTTGCAATATCTCGCCTCCCATAAATAGCATAGGCCTACTCGGTAAGTTTGCAATGTTCTGACAAACAACGAATTCTTTGGCAACAAAAACAGAGGATATGTAACAAGAGAAAACTGTATTGTGGAAAGAGAAAAATGTATTGTTGACCACACATTAATCGTTGGCCTCAATCTTCAAAACGTCGAACTGGAAAACAACATTACATTACATTACATTACATTACATTACATGATTATTGCTTTAGGTCCAGCGGACTCTTCCGAGCCAAATCAGGACCGGACAACCCCCGATCCGCATAACAGATCTGCTGAAACAACCCTAGTGGTAAAACTGAAAGCTCTCCACCAGCCAGTAACTTTACAATAAAGACATCCCACGCAGGGGACGCTGAGGCTACATACTCTAATTTATCGAACACCCGTTTACAAAAACAAAATAGAATACAAACATGGACGCTGGTTTGAAGTCGCGAGTTCTAACCCCGAAGAGGAACGGACGTATAGCTTGGGTAGCCTTCGAGACTTTTTAGGATACCGACGTGTTGCTTCCTTTTTTTTTTTTTTAAACTCCCCGAGTGCTCAGGAATCCCCCATCCCTTCAAAAGTGGTATTGTCAGATGCAGTCAATGTAAAAAAAAAATCAATTTTAATAACGAACCCGGTTCGCCAGAAAATGATAAATGTGTCAGTTTAAAAAGTCTTTAAACACATTATACACACACACAGCTTCACACTAAAATAGCTTTACAAAACTACAAATGAATGGTTTACCTGGGTGTTCGCCTGTGCACAATAAAGAAAGCACACCGAATCAATGTATCATCTCTATCTCGTCAAAACCTGCAGGAGTAGCTGGACTTAGTTCACCTTTGTTCCAACAACAGTGAAACCACAACTCAATGAATCCCCCTTGTGAATAGGTTATAACTGTTAAATCAAGATACAACATGATTTATTGTCCACAGTTTTACACAAGGACCTTTGCCGTGTCGTCAACATGGCACGAACATGAAACATGAGAAGGGCAACATCATGGTAAATGAATAAAACATCAGATATAACGTCGCCTTTCATTCACATAAACGTTCTCACACACCCCAGCAATCAAGCTATTAAGAACTAAAATTATTTTGACAATAAAATATGTACAGCGATATAAATAGCATGCGACCAAGTTAAGGCCAGACTAAAATGGAGTGTTCACAATTATATTGATTAAATACATCTCTTTCTCTGGGTGTGTGTATGTATATGTGTATATATATATATCTATATATATATATATATATATATATATATATATATATATATATATATATATATATATATATATATATATATATATATATATATATATATATAGTTTTATTGTATGTTCAGAATTAAAAGGACAAAGTTCTCATTTTAACAAAAGAGAGTTATAATTATAAAACCAAGGTTGTTTTCGGGGTTGATGTGCACTTAGCCTACGCGCTCAGATCGAAGTGTCATTAAAGTTAAGTCCTGCAAAAAAGCTGTCTATTTCTTGGTTCTTTGTAATAACAACAACAACAACAACAACAACAATAATAATAATAATAATAATAATAATAATAATAATAATAATAATAATAAAAATAATAATACAAATAATAATAATAATAATAAAATAATAATAATACAAATAATAATAATAATAATAATAATAATAATAATAATAATAATAATAATAATAATAATAATAATAAAATTATAGTTGTAATAATAATAATAATAATAATAATAATATAAACAAGATACTTGCACCATATTTGCACTCTTACACCTGCAGTACAGCAATAATTATAGGCTAATATGTTAAGGGGTAGTTAATTAAGAACTCACTCTGGCTTTCACCATCTCACCCTCCTTTAATTATTTTATATATTTATTAAGGTCAGTTTTATACAGTGCATACAATATTCCAGCTCTATGAGCTTACTCTCTCTCTCTTTCTCTGGGCGTACTTTGTGTGTGTGTGTGTGCGTTGGGTGTGTGTGTGTGTGCGCGCGCAAGTGAGTGTATCAGCGCGCGCGTGCGCTCGCCCACCTACTTGTGGTTTATCTGCCAAGTGTGGTTCATTAGTTTCGGTAAAAAGACATTCCTCAGGTCCTTCACGCTTTAAGTCGTAATCACTATTATTCATTACGGTCTATTGATCACAAACTCGATGACGTCACCCATAGGACTTAATAGATACAGCCATGTAGTTAGTATTGTTCACTACTGTCTATAGGCCTATCACTGAACCTCGTACGACTTTTATCATAATAGATACTGCAATATATGCCTATAGTGTTTTTGTGAACATTCATTTTAACTGTAACAGCAGAGATTACACCCTCACAATGTGACTACCGGGTAACAGTAACATACGCATAGGTCAACATCATTGAAAAATAAAACTGAGCACAAAATATCTACATAATAAAAGAAGTCACATGCCGAACAACTTTTTTCCGAAAAATACAGCCTTTTTTAATATTGAATAAAATCTACTTCGAATAAAATTTTGCACCTTCGAAAAGCCCGCTCACGTGACCACATGGCTCGTGACGTCAACTGCTGAAGACAATATGGAGTAAGAAAGTGCCCATTCTCTACCAAAACGCAGGAAAACGAAGAGCAGCGGCCTATATTGTGCCGTTGGAGGTTGTACAAACAAACAAGCGGATGGGTTAACATTGCAAAGGTTTCCAAAAAACGAAGAAGTGCGAAATAAGTGGGTGAGATTCGTGCAGGAAAAGCGTGTAAACTTCGGTCCCAAGTACGGGACACCAACTGCGTCGTTAGCAATTTGCGCAAAACACTTCGTTGAAGACTGCTACCCCCCAAGTTCCACTTTAAGTTTAATGCAAAGCTTTGGGATGAAAACAATACAGACATTAAAGCCTGGCTCTGTTCCAACGATCCGAAGTCCGCGTGCCATTGCAGCAAGCACCTCAACAACAGCAACAGTTATCCAAGTTAGTAGTAGTAGGCCTACTAGTACTGCTTCAACTTCTACAGTCACAGTGGCTACTACACATCCATCGTCTGCTATCAGTTTGGCGGGCGTCAGGAAAGTCAGAGGAGCTTTTCAGAAAAAGAGAACGCAAGAGGGTATGTATTCACTGGTCTAGCTCGTATAATTGGAACACGACAGATCGAGTAAAGAGGGGCCGGGTAGCTCAGTTGGTAAGAGCATCTTGCTAGTAACCGAAAGGTCGCTGGTTCGAATCCTGGATTGGTCAACGTGTGATCATATTATTTTCCCCTTTATCAACAACTGGCCCGTTGGTGTCAGTATAAATCGGTCCAGTAGTCACCTATATGCGAAAGTGTCGTGTTACTATAATCTACAAACAACAACAACAACAACGAGTAAAGAATCGAGTGAAGAAACACTGCTTGTCTCGCTTGTAACTTCTTCGCAGTCGGCGATTGTATGCAGCTGCTGACGTCACTGCGAGGGGAGATCAGCGATAGCTGCGTTTTAGATTATTACTTCCCTTACCCTTAATTACAGGTAGGAAATCCCACTTTCAGTGATCTATATCTATTAAACGGTAGAGCTTTGCATACCGAATTTTTTGCATCTGGTATTATTTAGTAAAGTTCTTTCAGCAGAAACTTTTTGACCGAGCACTGTGGTTGACCTTTAACGCAGATGACAAGCGAATATTATATTTTATATATTTTAAATTTTCAATGCCCAATGTGATTTTGTACAAAGTTGCAATAGTTTTGTAGATTTGTTAGTAAAATTACATGTTTATGAAATGTGTGATAGACTTCTGACAGTAGTCATGATGACAAGTGCCTGTGGTGTGGATGTGCGCTCGCTATATGTGCGTGACCCAACACTATTACAGTATTTCTGTGACTGCTTCTGTTGAACTTGGTTTGATGCGTGATGACTGCATAGTAGGGAACTCGCGATGTAAGGTTACATTATAGACCAAATTTCTGTTTTTAGCTGCGTACACGCTTATTTGAGAGCTTTGACCTTATTAACCTGGTTTTATAAACTCTTCTATCGTCATAAGATCTAAGTTAAGAAGAAAAACAAAATGTCTCTACCACTTTAGGTTTATAGAGGTTGTTGAAATTTGTGTTTTCCGTATGTTCCAAATAAAAAACGGAAGTGTTACCAGCCATGTTAGACTTTAGTAATACGCTTATTGTATTGTCGACGGATTGCCCATTTCAATAACTCGTGACAAACATGAAGCAAAGATGTATAGATAGGTATTTTCCCCAGGCTCGTGACTAAGTAGAATCTATGTGAATGCTTTGAAAGTGTACAGGTGGTACTAGCGACCTCGAACGAGAACACTTGCGATATTGCACGTACGTTTCCTATCCTATCCTATCCTATCCTGTCCCGTAACCCGAAGGTCGTAGGGGCACCACAGATGATCGTTTAACCAACATACTCCATCTTTCTCTGTCCTCAGCAGCCCTGATGGCTTCGCTCAGTGTCAAACCAGTCCATTCTCGAATGTTGTCCTCCCACCTCTTTTTCGGTCTCCCTCTTCTTCTACCTCCTTGCACTGTGCTTTGCAGAATAGTCTTTGAAAGGCCTGATGATCTGGTGACGTGGCCATACCATCGGAGTTTCCGTTTCTTCACCACTGTTAGCAGGTCATCGTGTTGTCCAATGGCTTGTGTGATGGTCTGTCGGACTTCGTCGTTGGTGATGTGTTGGGTATAGGAAATGCCCAGAAGTCTTCTGTAGCACCTCATCTCCATGCTTTGTATTCTTCGTTGGAGATCTGCTGTGAGGGTCCATGCTTCGCAAGCATATAGGAAGATGGAGATGACAAGGGAGCGAAGCAGTCTTACTTTGGAATGTAGACTGATGGTCCTGTCTTTCCAAATGGGCTTCAACCTTGTCAGGGCAGCAGTTGTTTGTGCGATCCTGGAGAGGACTTCCTGTCGGGACCCATTGTCTGATACAATGGCACGTACGTTTCAGCCGGATTTACTGGGTTCCCTGTTAATTTAAACAACCGACCACTGATGACCGACAATAATCATAACGTGTAGCCTACTTTGTACACTTAATTGGCCAGATTTTTTTTTTAATCATACGCGTTTCATAGTTTTCAATGCACGTGTAAAAACTATAATTAGTTGGTTAGTTATTCATTGCTTACAGGGTTCAGCGGACTGCAAAGAGCCGAATCAGGACCACACAATCAAGACCACAACTTCGCTGAAAGAGGACTCACCCCTGATCCGCATAAAAGATCTGCCGAAACCACCCTCGTGGTAACACTGAAGGCGCTCCACCAGCCAGTCACTTTACAATAAAGACATCCCACGCAGGGGACGCTGAGGTTATACTCTAATTTATCGAACCCCCGTTTACAAAAAAAAAAAAAATACAAACATCATTAAAAAATATCAACAAAACACATACATATTGCCAAATAATAACATCATATAGGAAGCCCCAGTGACCTTTTGGCAGAAAGCATCCAATATTCCCAAGCTGATCCAACAGGCCTCACACACAAATGAAGAGTTTTCAATAAATAAATAAAAGGTAGGTGACTGGTCTAGCGAAGAAGAAGATAGTATAGTAGATTAATAGAACAGAGTAGGAATGAGAAAGAACAAAGGAGAAAGACAGCGACAGTGGGAATTTAAAGCACTAAATTTCCAGAAAATGGGGATACTATTTATAAGCCTACTGAAACCCCCGGCACCCCTACTGGGGACTACAAACTATAACAACTTTCATTATAACAGTCATGATGTAGAACTTGTCTTTAAAGAAACATAGTACATTAACTAGTACTTTTTAAAAAAAAGAGACAAGATTAAGAATTGAAATTACGTATGCAATCAACAACACACAACATGTAAGACGACTACCATGACAACGACGACGACAATGTCTATTATTTATTCATCAGATCTCATCACGATGCTTATTGATGGTCACGTCGTCATGCTCATGATCCTCATCAACCATCATCGTCCTCGTCCATCATCATTATCACCATACATTAATCAATCAATCAAACAACCACCATTACAACAAAACTATTTTTAAAATAATACCTGTTTGCAAGCGTTTCCTTTGACGTTAGAATCGCCTTCACTTGTCCAGTCTGTCAATACAATAAAATGAACACAACCCGCTATTCCTATTGCACTACCGTGTTACGGCGATTGCAGGGAAATTACAGGGTTCAAACACGCCAGTTCTTACTGAGATTTTCAGGATTAAAAATGTCCCAATCAGGGTTGACAATTTTTCCTAAATCAACATCCGTCAAATCCGTGGTCACTGGCGTTTAACGTGTTCCTAGAACACTACAAATGATGCAACGTTTCATCACTTATGATACCAATCTTAATACTTTCTTCGAAGCGATCTCTGGGGAAAACACAAAACAATCAAACAACTTGAAAAGGTTGTTTTCGTTGTGTTGTTTTTCTCTGAAAGGATATGAACAATATTTTCGCGTTACCTATCACATGAAATGTTGTCTCGTTTGCTTAAAAAGAATAAGCGAATTGTTTTGTCTGTTCTGCTTCGCTTACGTTAGCAGTGGTAGCGTTGTAGGTCTACTCTCGCAGTTCGGACCTAGTTGACCACAACTGACCGCATCAGTGGACAGCCACGTAAATACGAGAAAAGGCCGTGGCAAAGGCGTCAACCTAAACTTAAAACAAGATGGCAAGACATTCAAATGTATTCCCAGACACATAGCCCCCGCCCCCCCCCCCCCCCCCCCCAAAAAAAAAAAAAAAAAAAACTAAGCTTGTTCAAAATTGTTATTTTTCTAGGCAGTGTTTTTAATTGTGCTTTATCCTAACGAAACAAACAAAAAAAACCACATGGAATGATAGGAAATAAATGCAAGCAAAAATCATCAAAATCAAACTTTAGATACAACGTAAGACGTGTTTACAAAATGGTGAAGTATAATGACCTTGACCTTTGATAAAGTACAAATACGAATGATTCAACATGCTTAGCAGTAGTTACAGTAAACACAAAGTAAAACTGATGAATTTTGGTTGAGTTATTATTTTTTTTTAGATATGACAAAAAGTGTGTTTTGAATAAAAACAACAACAACAAAATCGAACCGACAGAGCGACGGGCCGACCGACTGTCTGACACTGTTATTGAAGGATGGCCCATGATCGATTTGAGGTACCCGTATACGAAAACTCAACAAAAACCGCTTTATCCCTTTTTGAGATATTGAGCAAAACTTGTTTAGCAACAAAATTGCTCCAGTGACCTTGACCTTTGAGGTAAAGCAAATATTACGGCACAGGAGGCAGACCACTAACCTAGATCATGCTCCTATGAGTTTGGTCAAAATGTGTTCAGTTGTTCTTGAGATATGGCGTCCTACGGAGCAACAGACCGAAAGACTGACCTACATTTGGCTCGTTCTGGATCACTGTTTGCAAAATTCACCAAAAAAAAGGGGTGAAGGTCCTTTCCCAGGACACTATGTCGCCGACAGTCCTCGAGACAAAACTCTGCAGACGTGCTGAATTGCCATGTTAAGTAATATTACACACTGCTGGATCTAAGATGGAATCACTTACAGGATACTATACTACTAGTGACGAGTATCACATCGTTTCTGTTCACATCAGTTCTGAAGCACTTAAGACCACAAATAACCGCTGAGAGGGCGGAAGAAGTCAGTTTTTAAGGATGCTATCAATCGCCCACGCGGAGTATCAGCGACTGCACACGAACGGCTCGTCACACATGTGAAGACTGGTCTCTCTATTCTAAAGCGTTCTCTTTAAGCTTAACAACTATTAATCACAAGTGGTTCAAGCACAATATCGTAGCATAATGAAGATCATCTTAGAACTGAAGATGGTGCAAGACAAGTATAGGATCTAGGAAGCACTTGGCTCCTTAAAGATTCAATACCAGATTTGTTTTTCTCTTTCCCAATTAGATCTTCGAATATTAACAATTGATGTGTAAACTTTCACAGTATCAATAATCAATGAACCCGACCTGTTGCTTATTTATTAATTTATGGTCAATTTACTACATCTTGTCGCGGTGACCAGTAACGCCCACGTGTTATTTGCGTTAATGAATGAATGCCGAATCAGTTTTAAACAAATATAACATTTGGGTAAAATATGTTTCAAGGGAGATAACAAATCCTCAACTAAACACAAGCGGTGCAGAAATTGGCTTGACATTAAGCAAAACCATCAGGGTTGCTGAGGGCAGGAAAAGAAGGAGTGCGCTGGTTAAACGATCATCTGTGGTGCCCCTACGACCTCCGAGTTACGGGATAGGATAGAATAGGTGCAGAAATTACCAAGCACACACTCCTATGCAAGCAGGCATAAGGGGCGACCACCAGGATCACAAAACGAATGCACGCTTACTCCTCTTCAATAAATAAAGAAATAAAACAATAATAATTTTAAAATTGTTTTTTAGTTCTGAAATGTTGCTACAACACTTTTATATTAATAACTGCGGTGACGTCAACAAGTGATGTCACAATGAACACTGCACTACTACTACTTAATGATTAATAGCGTACGTTCGTACCGGTATTTTGTACCATATTCCTGGTCCCATTCCAGATACGTCTGGAATTTGAAAAAGAAAAACTTTTAAAAAGACAAGAACAAAACAAAACACACACACAAACGTCACCTACATTTAAAGAGGACAGCAAATGTTACCATAGCTGGAGGCGATCACTAATGAAAATATTTTTATATCGTAAGAAGAAAATACTTCCTCATCACTCTACGACAAATCGCACAACACACCATACAGATTTGCGAACACAAACACACACAAGTTTGTAAAAACGCCATTGTTATGACTTTCATGAAACGCTACATACGTTGTATTGACATTTTTTACATTTGTCCATGTTTTGAAGCTTACCCTAACCCAAACCCTTAACCTGACCATAAGCCTAACACAGCCCTGATCCTGACGGAGCACTGTTTTGACGTCAAAATAACGGGGACATCAAAAGAACGTAGGTAGGGTATAAAGAGTGTAAAAATAACTGCGTTTCTCCCTACACACTGTGACACACACACACACACACATCCAAACACCAACACCCACACTCACACACAGCCGAGGGTACACAGTATTATCATGACTTTCCCGAAACGCCACAAACGTTGTGCTGACAATGGGTCATATTTCGTCCCCAATTTTAAGTAATTTGCAGTGTTCGAACCCTAACCTTAACCCTAACTTAGCCTTAACCCTAACGGATCATTGTTCTAACGTCAAAACAAGTAGGCATGTCAATACAAGTTATGTAGATGTTCACTGATTTGTCCAGATAACACTGTGTAAGTGTACCATACGTACACCACACACACACACACACACACACGACACCAGTTTACACATACTACACTCAAAACGCACACACTACACAACCACTACGCTACACTACATCGCCACTACACTACACTATACTACACTACACAACACCACTCGCGCGCGCACACACACACAAACACACACAAGCACCCTCACACACAGTTGCTAATCATGATGTACAATCAGAAAAGAGAGTGCGCTGGGCAGGGTTGTGGGAAGCAGAAGCAATGGGCTCTATGCACAAGTCGGCGGCATGGTCACGTGGCGCGGGAATAACAAAGCGGTCATGGCAATATTTCATCTTTCAGTGGAAATCGATGAAAGGAAATGTTCTTTTCTTTGCATAAAGGTTTACGTCGAAGTTATAGCATCCAAACGCAGCACAGTACTTCACCATTTTCAAACTCGAGCACGCCGTGTTATTCCTGCAGCACGTGGCCGCCACGCCTTTGTGCATAGAGCCCATTGGAAGCAATCACTTGCTGCCCCCACTCTTCATTCAAGTGTGCGTAATTAGGACGTTCTGTGATAAGCATCGCTGTACTTCAGTTTGCTTCTAAACGCAGGGACCGGTAGAATGGATCCGTAATAGCAAAAAGAAAGTGGATCCTCGATAACGCACAGCCATTTGTCATATAAATAGGAAGGGTGGGATCAAAACTGCGTCTGGGGGCCCGGGTAGCTCAGTTGGTAAGAGCGTCTTGCTAGTAACCGAAAGGTCGCTGGTTCGAATCCCGGATTGGTCAACGTGTGATCATATTATTTTCCCCTTTACCAACAACTGGCCCGCTGGTGTCAGTATAAATTGGTCCAGTAGTCACCTATATGCGAAAGTGTCGTGTGACTATAATCTACAAACAACAACAACAACTGCGTCTTTGGTGAAAGCAACGGGCCGCTCAAACAGTTTATTCTCGGCTCAACAGCGCACATGCAGTCTTCCCTTACATCGACACGATATAGGCCTATGATAGGTCAAAGTTCCGCATATAATAACACAGGCCTATATCAATGTCTTCCCATTTGTAGGACTGTAGTTTTGGATATAAATGAAGATACTATAGGTTCAACGATGCGTGGTTTGGGAATAACCCGTTTGAGCAGCCGATTCGTTTTTGAGTAGCCGGCACTCGCCCGTCTAGGACATGAGCGTCAGGATTTTTAAAGTCAGTGCAATTATGCACAGACTACATCTCGGTTTATACAGATCCAAAAGAGTAGGGTCGAAGTGTCTCAGAATAATATTTTTATTTTCATTTTTTAAACTTCAGGACGTCAATGGGCTTTGCAATGTTATCGCCTGACATTCAAGTACACTGCGTACACCACTGAGGCAACTTCGCTCCCAAACCGTGAAATTTATAATCACTGGTGAAGTCATCATTCAACAAACAACAACTAAGCCAAAATAAAATCCCTGATTAAAGCAAGTTCCACCAATCACAGTCATAATTGTTGACAAATGTTTCTTGGTCAACAGCACAGACATAATGGTAATGAACAAGAATGTAATGTAATATTACATAAAACATTTATGAGCATAACATGTGGAGGTGGTGAAGAGGAAGAGAGAGCAAGCTCATTATGCATGCCCTGCTTTCAGTCTGAACTAAACATCACAATCATACTTGCAACAATTCTGTAGTCATTAATTTATTTTATTTATTTAATTTATTTAATAGTTCTTATATAGCGCTTTTCCAGCTCAAGAGCTGCTCAAGGCGCTGGCCGATACAGGATCTAACTCAAGCCGCTCGAGGCGCCAAGACAACACACCTCTGTTCAGGCATTTCATTTAACATTTACAACACATTTTCATCGGGAGCAATATTTATTTTATTTGTTTACTGTATCAACCTTATATAGCACTTTTTCAGCTGCTCAAGGCACAATAAAGAAAACAACAATCGGTAAAAGGTAAAGGTGGTCCCATAGCCTTGTGGCCGTAAAGGAGCGTGATGTTGGAGATTACACTTATCTTGGGCCAGCATAATGAGGGTGACGCCCATCTCTCTCCCTCTCTGCTTTACCTTCTCCCATCCTTAAGAGAGTAGGTACTCAGTCACAGTTGAGTCAACTGGGGGCGTTGTTATTTGTCGCTTCACGTTTTGCGGTCACCCATCCAAGTGCTAACCGCAATGGACGGTGCTTAACTTGCGACACAGTAGCGAGTGCTCCAACCACTGTGCTATCCGACACCCCAACAATCGGATTATAGTTAAAAACAAAACATTTTCACTAACACAGGATTCCCATTGGGGATGGAATGAAAGGGAAAACCAGTTATCATTAGATTTTCCCCAAATCATGACTGGAATCCTAATTCACCAACTTCTTACAAATATGGGAATTCCAATACACTAGTTATATTCCGATTTGTACAACATTCCTATTCTTCCGGTAACATCAATATCTGACACTACCATTCATTAGGAATCACAATAATACAGCTCTTTATCTTTTTGTTTGTATTGTTTTATAAACACTTTTGTAAAGTTTGTCTTAGAATTGAGCAATGGGGAGTGCAAATGTTGTCTTCCTCAGCCAACCAGCATCTGAAGCCAGAACAGTTTGACGGCTTTCGAAAGCATTTCAACTTCAGAGCAAAAGGCCACTAATGCCAAAAGATACATATATGCTCTGCTATGCTATATTATGCTATGCTAAACTAAACTACATTATTACAATACTATACTAAGACTATGGTATAACTATACTACATTATTACTATACTATACTATACTATACTATACTATACTATACTATACTATACTATACTATACTATACTATACTATACTATTAATATACCACACCATTACTATACTATACTATAGTATACAATACTGTATTATGCTATACTATTACTATACTACACTATAAACTATACTCAACCACAGTATACCATACGAACAGCTCATAATGTCCCATGTATTCGTAAACTGATCAGCACGTTTCTAGTGCTTTCAGAACAATAATTACATTCTTCATTCCTTGTGCCCTCTGTGTATTTGATACAAATAAAGTATACCTGAATGTTCACTTATAGATTAGAAACATTCAATACTGGTAGAGTACACCACTGTTCCTATAAGTATGGACAAATTCAATAATAGTAAAACACTGCCACAATCACAATTTGGAGGTGGTACCAGGTCCTTGGTCTTGTCCTTGTGCTTTCAAATCCTCCTCCCAAGTGTAAGCCTCACTTCGGTGATGGTCTGCCAAATTAAAAAAAATAAAAATAAATAAAAATTAACGGCAAATCTACTTCAGAAAATGCTTTTTTTTTGGGGGGAGGGGGGGTAATTATATATGGTAATTATTTGTCAGTTCCCTTTCCAATTGGGAAAGGACACCCGAACAGGGCAAATAATCCATTTTAAAATGACCAGAAACAGACCTAAATGGGAATACGATTATTTCCCCTTACCTACATTGCAGCATAAAGGAATTGTGGCTCACCACCTAGCTCAGTGGTAGAGCGTTGGCCTAACACACTGATGACACAGGTTCCAATCCCGTGGTGGGCAACACAACAAGCGGCCATTTTCACTATCCATCTTAGCAGTGTGATTGCTCTGAAGGTTCGGTGTTAATTTAGGTCCTTACATTCTACTCCCTGGGATGGTTATCCTCATCTGCCCTATGGCCAATGGTGGGTGTGGACGTTTAAATTTAATGTTCGTTCATTCTTACTTAGAGCACTTACAAGCTCAGAGAGCTTCTGAAGGCGCTGGTCAATGATATCCAGCCTGAACTACATGGTATACTGAAGTCAGGATTCGAACCCACTTCGTCCAAGACTCACATATACAACAAGGCTTGAGCTCTGAACCACGGAACTATCCCTGCTGCTGCATACAGATTAATAGAAGCAACAAGAAAATAAAATCTATAAAATAAAATATAGTGAGGTGATCAAAATATAAAATTACCATGTACAAACTCCACATGAAAACTTTAGAAGAACACCCCAAGATGGTCACAGCTCATAAACGTCAAGAAAAAAACTGCTTCAAGAAAAAAAACAGTCCAGTATATATACCTGGAATTTCCCATGATGTCTTGTAAAGGCTGGAACCTGCATCCACCTTGATCGTCTCTCCGTTGATAAAAGCTGCCGCTGGTGACAGCAGGAAGCATACTGCCGCTGATACCTACAAGACAAAGTCAATGACAACAAATACATATACACACAATAATGATAATAATAAATTTGCACAGCGCTGTATCTTATCTGTTTTTGCATGTCACAACCAAATTTTTAAAAAAATCTGCATGTGAGTCATACACTAATGACTTGCCTTCTCATCCAACATAAACAAGAGCTAGAGCAATTGTACAAACAGGTGCCTAACTGCATACCTGTCAAGGGGTTTTCGGGTTGTGGTGTAGCCATTTAACAGAAAAACCATAGCAAATGGAGGTTTGGTGTATCACTAATGTGAATCACGCGATTCGCAACAAAACTGGAAACTTCTGCATCCAATACAAACACACACATCATTTTTTAGGTGGGCTTTGCCATTTTCTTTGTTCAACTCCGTCTGTCTCTCCCTCACAAAGACTGAGCGTAGACTGAAGTTCTGAACGAACACGTGTTGCGGAAGTGCGGTGCTTTTACTAAGTGTCTTTAAACCGGACTCGACCGGAACAGACTACTTTCGCGCGAAAACCCCCTTGGTTAAAAAATATTATCGTCATTTTTGAAAAATTGTGTAGCAGCTTTGTGATACGCCGTAGCAATGGGAAAATGTTTCAAATGCGTAGCGCTACGCAAAAATCCGTAGCACTTGACAGGTATGTAACTGTGTAGCCAACAACCATTTTACTTGCGGATAAACACTGAAAAGTGTGTGACAAACGTGTCAAGGAAAAATATGGGGTCCCAAAGGTCTTCCTGAACTTTATTTGTAGTCTACACTATAATCAATAATTACTGTCTGGTCCAAGACTGCAGCAGACCTGTAATGTCTTCCTGTACTTTATTTGTAGTTTACACTATAATCAATAATTAATGTCTGTTCCAAGACTGCAGCAGACCTGTAATGTCTGCCTGAACTTTATTTGTAGTCTACACTATAATCAATAATTACTGTCTGGTCCAAGACTGCAGCAGACCTGTAATGTCTGCCTGAACTTTATTTGTAGTCTACACTATAATCAATAATTACTGTCTGGTCCAAGACTGCAGCAGACCTGTAATGTCTGCCTGAACTTTATTTGTAGTCTACACTATAATCAATAATTACTGTCTGGTCCAAGACTGCAGCAGACCTGTAATGTCTGCCTGAACTTTATTTGTAGTCTACACTATAATCAATAATTACTGTCTGGTCCAAGACTGCAGCAGACCTGTAATGTCTGCCTGAACTTTATTTGTAGTCTACACTATAATCAATAATTACTGTCTGGTCCAAGACTGCAGCAGAC
Organism: Oncomelania hupensis; assembly: GCA_036898135.1. Taxonomy (NCBI): domain Eukaryota; kingdom Metazoa; phylum Mollusca; class Gastropoda; order Littorinimorpha; family Pomatiopsidae; genus Oncomelania; species Oncomelania hupensis. The sequence continues at coordinate 50,603,525 of CM072525.1, read as the reverse complement.
CTGTAATGTCCGCCTGAACTTTATTTGTAGTCTACACTATAATCAATAATTACTGTCTGGTCCAAGACTGCAGCAGACCTGTAATGTCCGCCTGAACTTTATTTGTAGTCTACACTATAATCAATAATTACTGTCTGGTCCAAGACTGCAGCAGACCTGTAATGTCTGCCTGAACTTTATTTGTAGTCTACACTATAATCAATAATTACTGTCTGGTCCAAGACTGCAGCAGACCTGTAATGTCTTCCTGAACTTTATTTGTAGTCTACACTATAATCAATAATTACTGTCTGGTCCAAGACTGCAGCAGACCTGTAATGTCTTCCTGAACTTTATTTGTAGTCTACACTATAATCAATAATTAATGTCTGGTCCAAGACTGCAGCGGACCTGTAATGTCTGCCTGAACTTTATTTGTAGTCTACACTATAATCAATAATTAATGTCTGTTCCAAGACTGCAGCAGACCTGTAATGTCTTCCTGAACTTTATTTGTAGTCTACACTATAATCAATAATTAATGTCTGTTCCAAGACTGCAGCAGACCTGTAATGTCTTCCTGAACTTTATTTGTAGTCTACACTATAATCAATAATTAATGTCTGTTCCAAGACTGCAGCAGACCTGTAATGTCTTCCTGCACTGTGCCTGCCACAACTCCTATCAAAATTCCCGATTCCGACATAACCACAAGCACCCATGAAGTGTATTAAATGCCTGCAGTAAAACTATCTGTACAATGGATTTTATTTTGTAGGCATTTTTCCTTGGAAGGAGTGATGGTGCAAGGAGGGGTGATTTGGGGCGGACAGGGTTAATGACATAGTATTGTATATTTTGAAACTTACCTTACTTTACCAACTACAAGACGATACCTTTTTTCTCGACTTCAACCCATGCATATTATAATAATATGAGGCTAAAAATCTGTCCGAACGAAGGTATAATAATGTGGGTCATTTTCTTGTGTGTCTTATCATATCAGTGCCAAGTCGTATCCTAAGCAGCGCCAATGCATCCTATCGTATATTATGCAATGCTAATGCATCTTTATTTTACTCTATGAAGTGCCAATGCTTGGAAGAAATAAAATGTAGAATTCGGGGCGGGCGTTTGGCTAATAATGTGTATTGTAATGTGTGTTTGACACTGAGCGAAGCCATCAGGGCTGCTGAGGACAGAGAAAGATGGAGTATGCTGGTTAAACGATCATCTGTGGTGCCCCTACAACCTCCGGGTTACGGGACAGGATAGGATAGGATAGTGTATTACCTTGTAGTATGTAAAGTATGGGGACTAATTATATGAATACATAAACGGCTGCAGTAATACCTCTTCTGTAGTCCCGAATCTCTTGGCAGGGACATTAGAGAGATAAGTACTGAACACATCCCGAGATCCGTAGTTAGCAGCCGCCGTGTCAGAGTAGATGGAACTACCCTGTAATGTCAAGCCATAGTAATGTTAATTACATAACAACTTGAATATATTAGCACTGAGAACAATGCCAACAATTCATGAGATTGCATTCATCATAAATAATATTATCTCCCCTTGCTCAAGAGGTTGACTTTAGCAGTTTCGGTCAATTATTCGCTTCCTTTACATTAACTGCTTTTTATTTATTGTTTATGACAACCAGTGATAGTCATTCACACTACCAACTTGCGGAATGATAGAAAATCAATATGAAAATTGGCACTATATTTACATAGAAACCCTGAAGAAAACAAATGCAATATGATGAGGATGCCGCTTGTGTATAGTGCTAGCATTCCATTCTACCAAAGCATACTCAGATATGTCGAGACATTTCTAAATCCATGTGTGGATCCCTAAATCATGAATTTTCTTAAGACTACAATTTGTTTTCATAGGTACACTGACAATTATCTCCAAAATTAGCATTTTATCATTTTGTGTTATTTTTGTCCAAATAAGCATTCCTTTGGGCTTATGTACACGTTTGTTTAATTACTGGCAATTTCCTGCCACGATCTACCAGGATAAATTCCTCCGCAATTCTCTGAATTCAAAGTCTGCCTGTTTGGTAAGGCAGTCTTCCTTTAGGTTTGTCCTTTATGCCAGACTTGAATACACAGCAAGTGGGTACCTACCGGTGCTACACAGTTGACTCTCACCCCAGAACTGGCCCACTCTATGGCCAAGGACTTGGTCAGGTTCTCCACGCCTGCTCTCGCTGCCCCTGAATGACTTACAAATACAAGCAAAAGGCTAAATGAAAGGCTAACCAAATGTTTCTATTGTCAACTGTTGATTTTTGAAATTTTTGATTTTATTCATTATTATTATTATTATAAATATGTATGCACCATATTAACCTAATATATAAAAACTAATGACCGTAACTCATACACACAAACACATACTAACACACACACACTCTAAATCACTCACTCATGTGCACACACTCACATCGTGCACACTCAAACTATCTTTGCAGGTCTGTTTCTTTTATTTCAATCGGTGAAAGAAAAATAATTGTTGTTGTTGTTTGTAGATTATAGTCACACGACACTTTCGCATATAGGTGACTACTGGACCGATTTATACTGACACCAGCGGGCCAGTTGTTGGTAAAGGGGAAAATAATATGATCACACGTTGACCAATCCGGGATTCGAACCAGCGACCTTTCGGTTACTAGCAAGACGCTCTTACCAACTGAGCTACCCGGCCCCTCAGAAAAATAATGAGTTTTAAGAGGGATTTTAAATGATTGAATTGAAGATGAATTCATCACCCAAGTAGGCAACATTTTGGTTGCCTTCTCAGTAAATAAAAAAAGTAACAAAAATGTTTAGAATTCTAAAATGAAATAATACTAAATAAAATGAAAATATGCATGAAAATGATTTTTTGATCTAGACCTCAGATTTATTTTCATGATTTAAGCTAAAGTAATGATGGTATATTACTTGATGTTGAAAAAAACTATTTTAATCGCTAGAGGTTGTGAAATATAGAAAATAGCCTGCATTAGTTTAAGTACTAAAATAGAGTACACCTTTAAGTATAGATACATATATACAGGTTGGGCCAATAAAATGTTACCACTTTTTAATCGTAAATAAGGGTTTTAAATGAGAATTTTCTCGAAATTTTTATTCATAAAAATGTCCAAATTATCATTTGACACCAAACATAATCAATTTTTTCACTGGAATTCCTCAAACAATTCTTTCCAGGAAATAGGCTTATCTCATAGCGCACAGAAACTCATGGCCTGCCTACTCCCCTGATCTTTCTCCCGCAGACTACTTCCTATGGGGGGAACATGAAGAAGAGAGAATACTACAACAACCCACAGACCATTTGGCCCTGAAGACCAACATCTGTCAGGAAATTCAGAGAATCCCACTTGAGATTAGGGGTGTTCGGTTTTACCGGTTTTCCGGTTACAATCGGTTCGACTTTCTCACGGTTCGGTAAACCGGTTTGGCCTTAAAAAAACGGAAAACCGCGGTTTTTCTAAGGGACATCACTCGTCCCGTAAAGCACTAGCAAAATGGCGGAAACAGAGAAATTCGTAGCGAACATGCGTGGGAAAGCTGACATTTGGAGATTCTTTCTCCTGCGAGAGACAGAAGCTGGAAAGGTTGACAATAATACCGGTTACTGTAAAGAGTGTAAGGCAAGTATTAAACTTGGCGGTGGCACTTCAAATCTGAATGCACACATTCGCCGACAGCACCACCCTTTGCTGCTGCTGAAGCCAGCCAAGCCTGGTGGCCCTGCACCCAATAAATCTAACCCACAAGTCCTACATGCTAGATCTAGTCCGTGTACCAGCAGCGCTGACGCTGACGTGAGCATTGTGACTGAAGGAGGTGCCAGTACAAGTAAAGGCGACACAAAACAAATGACAATCAGTGAAGCACTTAAAAAGAAGCAGGTATATCCAGCTAACTCCAAGAAAGCATCCGAAATCAACGAAAAGGTGACAAAATTCATCGTGAAAGAACTTCAGCCGTTCCGAATTGTGGAGAGTCGGTATTTCAAAGATCTACTGGAAACACTCGATCCCAAATACAGCGTCCCTGGAAGAAAGTACTTCCAGGAAACAGCCATACCCAAGATGTACTACAGAGGTTATTTCCCTTGCTTACTATGCGCCTTTACCCGGGGTAACCAGTTGTAACTTCTATCCGGTTAACCGGTTTTAAACTGCCGTTTTCTATTGGAAAAACTGGTTAAAAACCGGTTTGAGAAATCGTACCGGTTCCACCCTCTACTTGAGATGTGTGGCAATGTCATCACAAACTTCAATGTGCGTGTTGCAACTGTAATCCATAGAAGAGGAGCGGGGATTGAGCATACCATCAATTATTAAATTGTGTACAGAACGAATGAAAAAGTGGGGAAATCTTTGGTATCAAATGATAATTTGGTGCTTCCGTGACACTTATGTGAAGAAAATTTTCGAAAACGTTCTCATTGTAAAAACTTATGTACAATTAAAAAGTGGTAACATTTTATTGGCCCACCCTGTATTTATAAGTGTGTGTCTATGTGCGAACATCTAAAATCAATGTACTAAATAAACAAACCTCACATAAAAGAACTGAGCCAAATTTTACTCCTTCAGTTTAGAATAGGTCTAGTCTGTGCATGCGATCATTTCATCGCATGGACTTTAAAGATCCTGACGCTCATGCCCTAGACAGGTGAATGCCAGACACACAAATATACCCAGTAAGTGCTGGGTCCCTTCTCACATCTCGCAAATGGGTGCATGGGGCAGTTTGATTTCCTATCCTATCCCGTAACTCGGAGGTCGTAGGGGCACCACAGATGATCGTTTAACCAGCATACTCCATCTTTCCCTGTCCTCGGCAACCCTGATGGTTATGCTCAGTGTCAAACTAGTCCATTCTCTAATGTTGTCCTCCCACCTCTTTTTCGGTCTACCTCTTCTTCTACCTCCTTGCAGTGTGCCTTGCAGGATGGTCTTTGCAAGACCTGATGATCTGGTGATGTGGCCATACCATCGGAGTTTCAGTTTTTTCACCACTGTGAGCAGGTCATCAGTGTGGTCCAATGGCTTGTGTGATGGTCTGTCGGACTTCGTCGTTGGTGATGTGCTGGGTTTAGGAAATGCCCAGAAGTCTTCTGTAGAACCTCATCTCCGTGCTTTGTATTCTTGGTTGGAGATCTGCTGTGAGGGTTCATGTTTCACAAGCGTACAGGAAGATGGAGATGACAAAGGAGCGCAGCAGTCTTACATTGGAATGTAGGCTGATGGTCCTGTCTTTCAAAATTGGCTTCAACCTCGCCAGGGCAGCAGTTGTTTGTGCGATCCTGGAGAGGAATTCCTGTCGGGACCCACTGTCTGACACAATGGCTCCTAAATATTTGAAGCTATTCACTGTGTTGAGGGATTGGCCTTGGACTTTGATGTCCGTGTTGATGCCATTGATGTTGTTGGTCATCATTTTGGTCTTCTCTGCACTTATTTCCCTTCCAAAGGCTCTGGAGGTGGTGTCAAGCTTCTATACCAGCTGTTCAAGTTCTTGTTCCTCTCCAGCTAATCCATCAGTGTCAAACACAAAACAAAGGTTGGAGATTGCTCTTCCCTCTATGCTGACTGTGCTTTCTTGATCTGCAAGGGCATCTCACATGATGCGCTCTAGTAAGATGTTGAAGTTTTGATTGATTCTTGCTTTAGGTCCAGCGGACTCCTCCGAGCCAAATCAGGGCCGGACAACCCCCAATCCGCATAAAAGATCTGCCGAAACAACCCTAGTGGGAAAATTGAATGCCCTCCACCGGCCAGTCACTTTACAATAAAGACATCCCACGCGGGGGACGGCTGAGGGTTGACCTCAACTACGCGAACACCCCGGTTACAAAAACAAAATAGAATACAAACATCATTATAAATCATCAATGAAACACATACATATAAAATGCCTATAGTGCTAAATAGTACAATCATAGGAAGCCCTAGTGACCACCCGGCAGAAAGCGTCCAACACTCCCAAGCTGATCCAACAGACCTCATACACAAACAAGGAGTCTTGTCCAGGAAGAGTTTTCAAGAAAAAAGGTAGGTCATTGATCTAGCAAAGAAGAAGATAGTATAGCAGAGTGAAGGACAGAGCAGGAATAGGAAAGAGTAAATGAGGAAGACAGCGACAGTGGGAATTTAAAGCACTAAATTTCCATAAAGTGGGGATACTATTTATACTGAAAAACCCCGGCACTGTAAGATGTTGAAGAGTGTTGGAGAGAGTAGGCATCCCTGATGAACACCGATTGTTGTTCTGAACCAGTTTCCAATGGCCCTGTTGTGGAGGACTGCACTGGTAGCCTTGTCATACAGGCTTTTGATGACTTCAATAATTTTAGGGCTGATGTTGTACACTCTCATGGTTGCCCACAGAGCTGCATGCCAGACTCGGTCAAACGCCTTTTTGAAGTCTACGAACACATGATATAGATGTTGTTGGTGCGCTGTTAGTATTTCTCGCAGATTATTCTAAGGTTGAAAATCTGTTCAGTGGTACTTCGCCCTGCCCTGAATCCTGCTTGTTCCTCAGCTATGATTTGTTCAGCTTGGGGTTTCAACCAGTGGAGTATTATTTTCAGAAGGACCTTGCTGGGATGGCCGATGAGGCTGATGGTGCGTTAATTTTTACATTCCTGAAGGTTTCCTTTTTGGGGAAGAGTGATGACAAGTGACTGGGCCCATGGTGTAGGCCACTCCCCATTCTGCCAGTTACAGATAATGGTGAGTGCGTCAATCATCACTTCTCCTCCTGCTTGAAGCAGTTCCGCGGGTATGTTGTCCACTCCTGCTGACTCCCCCTTCTTCAGCGATTGCACTGCTGCCTCAACTTCTTCTCGGAGAATTGGGAGGATTTTCTTCTTCTTCTCTGTTCTCGGGACATGCTAGAACTGATGAGTCTCTGTTTGGTGTGTGGTTGTAAAGGTCATAGCAGTATTCTGTTCATCTGTCCAAGACTTCTGTAAGGCATATGCCAGACTTGCTTTGGATCATGGAGTCCTTGGGCTGTTTAACACTTGTCAGCTGCTTCAAGGTCTGGTAGGCCTTCTTGCTGTTGTTCTTGTTCACACTGTTCTCTATTTCCTGGCATTGATCTTCTCTCCAGTTCTCCTTTGCTGTGCGCATGCCTTTTCAAATATTGATTTTTCTCTCTTCGTTTATGACACAGGTCCAAAAGTTCAGGTGTGATCCACAGCTTCTTCCTTGGCCGGTGCTTTCCAAGGATATCAGTGGCGGCATCTGTCACAGCTGAGTTGAAGGTGGGGGTTATGGTGTTGACATCTACTTCATCAGCTCCCAAAATGACCAGTGGTGCAAATTTCCCTCCAATTGTGGCCTGAAATATTTCTACCACCTCCGGGTCTTACAGTTTGTCCAGGTCGAACTTTAGTCTAGTGCACTTTGCTTTGTTTACTCTCTTCAAGTAAAGCCGGAAAGACATCATCACGAGATTGTGGTCACTTCCGATGTCTGCTCCTGGAAAAGTGCACGTCCTGCCAATGTTGATGCTTGATCTGAAGCGTTTCTTGACCATGATGTAGTCGATCTGGTTGTGATGCTCCCCGCCAGGACTCTGCCATGTCCATCGTCTGGATTTTTTGTGGAGACCAAGCGTGTTTGCCAGTAAAAGATTGTTGTATCTGGCAAACTCCAAGAGTCTTAGACCCCTATAATTTGTCTCGTTGTTGCAGTGGGGTTCACATGTGTCTCCCCAGTTGTGGTGCACATCTTGCCCAACCTTGGCATTCCAGTCGCCTTGCACTATGACTATGTCCTTCTTCGGCACTTGGTCAAGGACAGCTATAGATTTTCATAGAAATCCTCCACTTCGCTGTCGTCATAGTCTGATGTTGGGACCTAGGCCTGTAGATGGCGATGTTAAAAAGGGCTGCTCTCATACGGATGGTAATGAGTCTATTGGAGATTGGGCGGCAACCCATGACAATAACAGTGGTTTGATTTAGATCCTGCATTAACCAGCGCCTTGTGCAGCTGGGAAAGAACAATTAAATCAATGAATACATAAGAAGAAGTGAAACACGAGATACCATACCTCATAGAAGGCCATCCTTTCCACATGTCAGTGATGATGGTCACAATGGCACCTCCATGCTGTCCCATCCACTGGTTGTACGCTAAACCAAGTATACAGCTGCGTTTTAATGTTATCACAACCAACGTTCAAACACTATCACAGTGTGGTTTGGCATTTAAGCTAATAGCCTTTTGCCCTAATATTATGTCTTAAAGAGGTTCCTTTACCAAGGGACTGCTTTGTGTGCCTACCACTTTACGAATATTTCATCGTTTGTATATAGTGCTTTTCCAGATGGACAGCTGTTCAAGGGTACAGGATCTAACTCAAGCCGCCCCTCAAATCTGTACCACTGTGAGTGCCAAGATGCAGTTTGGACAGTCAAATACATGACTGATCGCTATCGTGTCAGCAAGTCTAGAACAGTCTCTTTTCTTGGACCATCAGCTGTCAATGGACGTAATTGTTTTGTGAGCTGTACTGTTCATGCTACAATGTGTTTACGTGTGACTATCCCATAGCTGTAACACAAATTCAATAGATAAAACAATTGTTGCACAAAAGTTGCTTTTCTGACATCCCGTTAATAGTACAGACCTTCTCTGCACATGAGGAATGTGCCGGTGAGGTTGGTTTCCACTACAGCATTCCAGCCTTTGAGTGAGATGTCTTGAGCAGGGCTGTAGAACTGACCGCCTCCATTGTTGACCACAAAGTCCAGTCTGCCGTACTGCTCTACTACCGTGGAAATCAGCTTCTTTACCTGCAGTATCGTTTGTATCTTTATTTCACAATTTTTGTTGTCACATTACCGGTACCATATTACATTACCTTACATTATTATTGCTTTAGGTTAGGTCCAGCGGGCTCTTCCAAGCCAAATCAGGAACAGTATAGCCGAATCAGGACCACAAAATCAAGACCACAACTTCGCTGAAAAAGGACCCTGATCCGCATAACAGATATGCCGAAACAACCCCAGTGGCAGCACTGAAGTGAAGGCAATTCACCAGCCGGTCACATTACAATAAAGACATCCCATGCAGGGGACGCTGAAGCTATACTCTAATTTATCGAACCCCCGTTTAAAAAAAGAAAATAGAATATCCTATCCTATCCTATCCTATCCTGTCCCGTAACCCGAAGGTCGTAGGGGCACCACAGATGATCGTTTAACCAGCATACTCCATCTTTCTCTGTCCTCAGCAGCCCTGATGGCTTCGCTCAGTGTCAAACCAGTCCATTCTCGAATGTTGTCCTCCCACCTCTTTTTCGGTCTCCCTCTTCTTCTACCTCCTTGCACTGTGCCTTGCAGAATAGTCTTTGCAAGGCCTGATGATCTGGTGACGTGGCCATACCACCGAAGTTTCCGTTTCTTCACCACTGTTAGCAGGTCATCGTGTTGTCCAATGGCTTGTGTGATGGTCTGTCGGACTTCGTCGTTGGTGATGTGTTGGGTATAGGAAATGCCCAGAAGTCTTCTGTAGCACCTCATCTCCATGCTTTGTATTCTTCGTTGGAGATCTGCTGTGAGGGTCCATGCTTCGCAAGCATATAGGAAGATGGAGATGACAAGGGAGCGCAGCAGTCTTACTTTGGAATGTAGACTGATGGTCCTGTCTTTCCAAATGGGCTTCAACCTTGTCAGGGCAGCAGTTGTTTGTGCGATCCTGGAGAGGACTTCCTGTCGGGACCCATTGTCTGATACAATGGCTCCTAAATATTTGAAGCTATGCACTGTGTCGAGGGATTGGCCTTGGACTTTGATGTCCGTATTGATGCCATTGGTGTTGTTGGTCATCATTTTGGTCTTCTCTGCACTTATTTCCATTCCATAGGCTTTGGAGGTGGTGTCAAGCCTCTGTACCAGCTTTTCAAGTTCTTGTTCCTCTCCAGCCAATCCATCAATGTCATCTGCAAAACGAAGATTGGAGATTGCTCTACCCCCTATGCTGACTGTGCCTTCATGGTCTGCAAGAGCATCCGACATGATGCGCTCTAGGAAGATGTTGAAGAGTGTTGGAGAGAGTAGGCATCCTTGACGCACACCGATTGTTGTTCTGAACCAATTCCCGATGGCTCTGTTGTGGAGGACTGCACTGGTAGCCTTGTCATACAGGCTTTTGATGACTTCAATAATTTTAGGGCTGATGTTGTACACTTTCATTGTTGCCCATAGAGCTGCATGCCAGACTCGGTCAAACGCCTTCTTGAAGTCTATGAACACATGATATAGATGTTGTTGGTGCTGTAGGTATTTCTCACAGATTATTCTGAGGTTGAAAATCTGCTCAGTGGTACTTCGCCCTGCCCTGAATCCTGCTTGTTCTTCAGCTATGATTTGTTCAGCTTGGGGTTTCAACCTGTTGAGTATTATTTTCAGGAGGACCTTGCTGGGATGGCTGATGAGGCTGATGGTCCGGTAATTTTCACACTCCTGAAGGTTACCTTTTTTGGGAAGAGTGATGACAAGCGACTGGGTCCATGGTATAGGCCACTCCCCACTCTGCCAGATCTTGTTACAGATAATGGTGAGGGCATCAATCATCGCTTCTCCTCCTGCTTGTAGCAGTTCCGCGGGTATGTTGTCCACTCCCGCTGACTTCCCTTTCTTTAGCGCTTGCACTGCTGCCTCAACTTCTTCCCGGAGAATTGGGAGGATTTCTTCTTCTTCTCTGTTCTCGGGACATGCTAGAACTGATGGGTCTCCATTTGGTGTATGGTTGTAAAGGTCAGAGCAGTACTCTGTCCATCTGTCCAAGACTTCTTGTTCTTCTGTAAGGCATATGCCAGACTTGCTTTGGATAGTGGAGACTTTGGGCTGTTTGACACTTGTCAGCCGCTTCACAGTCTGGTAGGCCTTCTTGCTATTGTTCTTGTTCAGACTGTTCTCTATTTCCTGGCATTGATCTTCTATCCAGTTCTCCTTTGCTGTGAGCATGCCTTTTCGGATGTCATTGTTGATTTTTCGGTAGACATCAGCTCCCTGTGAGGTGTTCTTTTCCTTTTTCATCTCTCTTCGTTTATCACACAGATCCAAAAGTTCAGGTGTGATCCACAGCTTCTTCTTTGGTCGGTGCTTGCCAAGGATCTCAGTGGCGACATCTGTCACAGCTGAGTTGAAGGTGGTGGTCATGGTGTTGACATCTACTTCACCAGCCCCCAAAATGAGCAGTGGTGCAAATTTCCCTCCAATTGTGGCCTGAAATAGTTCTGCCACCTCCGGGTCTTGCAGTTTGTCCAGGTCGAACTGAAAATTAAAATAGAATATAAACATCATTATAAAATATCAACAAAACTCATACAATAAAATGCCTACATTGCCAAATAATAACATCATAGGAAGCCCCAGTGACCAGAGTTTTGTTCCGGAAGAGTTTTCAAGAAAAAAGGTAGGTGACTGGCCTAGCGAAGAAGAAGATAGTATAGTAGATTGAGTAGAGTAGGAATGAGAAAGAACAAAGGAGAAAGACAGCGACAGTGGGAATTTAAAGCACTAAATTTCCTGAAAGTGGGGATACTATTTATACTGAAACCCCTTACACCCCCACGGGGAAGGTACCATATTAAAACAATATAACATTCTTCATGTTTACATAAGTTTTTAAATTATTTATAATATAGTATTCTCCTAAATTATTCTTTAATCTAATTTTGTCTTACATAGCTAAACTATAGATTGTAATGTACAGGTTCAATGGTTGGTGTCAAGTGCGTGTGGAGAATGTCTATTTACATGTATGTATATTTAAGCTGTGTGAGTGTGTGAGTATGTCTATTTATACATATGCATTTATCATTCATGTGTGTGTGTGTGTGTGTGTGTGTTAGTGTAAGTGGGTAGATAGAGGTTGTGTTGTGTATGACCAAGACAGATGGAGATGCAAAAGAGTGGATGAATAAGTGCAGAGCGTGGTGAGAAATGCAAGTCAGTAAGAGCGATAGGTTTTTACACCAATGTTTAACCAACATCACAGTATGTTCTGGCCTATCCTATCCTATCCTATCCTATCCCGTAACTCGGAGGCCGTAGGGGCACCACAGATGATCGTTTAACCAGCGTACTTCATCTTTCCCTGTCCTTTGCAACCCTGACTGTTTCGCTCAGTTTCAAACCAGTCCATTCTCGAATGATGTCCTCCCACCTCTTTTTCGGTCTCCCTCTTCTTCCACTTCCTTGCACTGTGCCTTGCAGGATGGTCTTTGCAAGACCTGATGATCTGGTGATGTGGCCATACCATCATAGTTTCCGTTTTTTTACCACTGTGAGCAGGTCATCGTGTTGTCCAATGGCTTGTGTGATGGTCTGTCGGACTTCATCGTTGGTGATGTGCTGGGTATAGGAAATGCCCAGAAGTCTTCTCTGCACTTATTTCCATTCCATAGGCTCTGGAGGTGGTGTGAAGCCTCTGTACCAGCTGTTCAAGTTCTTGTTCCTCTACAGCCAATCCACCAATGTCATCCGCAAAACGAAGGCTGGAGATTGCTCTACCCCCTATGCTGACTGTGCCTTCGTGATCTGCAAGGGCATCTGACATAATGCGCTCTAGGAAGATGTTGAAGAGTGTTGGAGAGAGTAGGCATCCCTGACGCACACCGATTGCTGTTCTGAACCAGTTTCCGATTGCTAAGAGAGTAAAAACAGCAAAAGTGCACTAGACTGAAGTTCGACCTGGACAAACTGCAAGATCCGGAGGTGGCAGAAATATTTCAGGCCACAATTGGAGGGAAATTTGCACCACTGCTCATTTTGGGAGCTGGTGAAGTAGATGTCAACACAATGACCACCACCTTCAACTCAGCTGTGACAGATGCCGCCATGGAGATCCTAGGAAAGCACCGGGCCAAAGAAGAAGCTGTGGATCACACCTGAACTTTTGGACCTGTGTGATAAACGAAGAGAGATGAAAAAAGAAAAGAACACCTCACAAGGAGCTCATGCCTATCGAAAAATCAACAATGACATCCGAAAAGGCATGCGCACAGCAAAGGAGAGCTGGACAGAAGATCAATGCCAGGAAATAGAGAACAATCTGAAAAAGAACAACAGCAAGAAGACCTACGAGACTGTGAAGCGGCTGACAAGTGTTAAACAGCCCAAGGTCTCCATGATCCAAAGCAAGTCTGGCATATGCCTTACAGAAGAACAAGAAGTCTTGGACAGATGGACAGAGTACTGCTTTGACCTTTTCAGCCACACACCAAACGGAGACCCATCAGTTCTAGCATGTCATGAGAACAGAGAAGAAGAAATCCTCCCAATTCTCCGAGAAGAAGTTGAGGCAGCAGTACAATCGCTGAGGAAGGGGAAGTCAGTGGGATTGGACAACATACCCGCCGAACTTCTTCAAGCAAGAGGAGGTGCGATGATTGACGCACTCACCATTATCTGTAAAAAGATCTGGCAGAGTGGGGAGTGGCCTACACCATGGACCCAGTCGCTTGTCATCACTCTTCCCATAAAATGTAACCTTCAGGAGTGTGAAAATTACCGCACCATCTGCCTCATCAGCCATCCCAGCAAGGTCCTCCTGAAAATAATACTCAACAGGTTGAAACCCCAAGCTGAACAAATCACAGCGGAAGAACAAGCAGGATTCAGGGCAGGGCGAAGTACCACTGAACAGAATTTCAACCTCAGAATAATCTGTTAGAAATACCTACAGGACCAATAACATCTATATCATCATGTGTTCGTAGACTTCAAAAAGGCATTTGACCGAGTCTGGCATGCAGCTCTGTGGGCAATCATGAGAGTGTACAACATCAGCCCTAAAATTACTGAAGTCATCAAAAGCCTGTATGACAAGGCTACCAGAGCAGTCCTCCACATGTTCTGGTACTTTTGTAAATATGTCACTTGGTGAAATAAAGTCTGTAATTTGTTCATTCATTTGTTTAGCTCATTGCTTTCTTTCCCTGTTCATTTGTTTCATCCCCCAGGCAATAGCTTCTAGTTGGTTATCACATCTTAACTTACGCTATAGTCTATACCCAATATGCCATCCAGCTAATGTGATGTTTTGCTTGACAGCCCCCACTTCCTTCATCAACCTTTTTTCTCACCTCATCTTCTTTGCGGATGTTGCATTGAACAAATGAAATGTTGCCTTTTGACCCAGGGCCCATGGCTTCCTGCATCTCCTCGCTCCTTCTGCAGGTTCTCCACTCTCCTTGATGCAATCATCACTTTACATCCTGTCAACAGAGGAAACAATGTACAATCATTTGCAATATGTGTTTGATTGGTACTGATTAACTCATGTCGCATACAATACAATACACCTTTATTGCCTCAGAAAAGGAATGAACACAAGCTCAGACCATCATCACATGCAATGAAAAGCTCAACAAAACAACTCAACAACAACAAAAGGCAGCTCAAATGCATCATACATGCATCATACATGATGGACATTTTACATGTAGAAATGTAAAACATATTGCTACCCAGGATTTTGTTAAGTTATTTGGGCGTCAGATGATGTGCCGTAATCAGCAAGTGGGTACCTTGGGCGTCCGGAGTAGATCCTGTATCGGCATTGAGCTGTTAAAAGTGCTATATACAACTATAAGGGTGAAATAAAATAAATAAATAAATTAATATGCAGCTCCACTTCCAAATATTAATGGACTTTAAATGATTATCGAATTGAAATGTGTTGGTTTTCTCTTTGACACATACTAATCCCCAATTGCCCTTTTTTGCCCTGCTGACCTATACTAGACTTTGTACCCCAAAATTAATTACTGCCTATAAGCACAGGCTCTGATGTCTCTTCTTTCGTCTTTGTAAACTCGTAGGACTCAATCACATCCTATACATATGTATAGTAGTATTAGAGCCTACGAGTTTACAAAGACGAAAGAAGAGACGAAGGCCTCAATTATTCGTATGTGTAGTATGTTACTATGTAATTGAGGCCTACGACTGCACGAGTTTACAAAGACGAAAGAATAGACTTCAGAGCCAGTGATATAAGCTTCCTTGCAAACAATTACCTAAATACAGGAGCTCCTTTGTGATAGTTTTACCAATGCCTGTGCCGCCTCCAGTGACTATGGCAACTTTATTGTTCAAGAGACCTTTGCGAAAAATGCTAGACACTGCTTTCGACGCCATTTTGCCGTCTGTTATGATCACGTGATTGTCATAGGGTCATGACTTTTAAAGGCACTCATAGAGCAGTAGGCCTAAAGTTGGATCCTCTATAGCACAGAGGTAGCACATACAGTGGAATGATAGATACTTGCAGTCAGCATGCAGCCTCTGATTCTCTCATACGCAAGCCTGTGTACAATGTGCTCAAAGAGTCTTTTTGCCATTTTTCAGAGCACTAGTGTTGCCGATTTAACACTATTGTTAGATTTCAAATGTATTCTGAAACGTATTGTGTCCAACCGATTTGAGGGGTGGGGTTGGGGTGGGGTAGAAAGAATTAAGTGCTCCTCTGATCTGATCCGAGTGCTGATCTGGCACTCACCCGTTTAAGACATGAGCTATGAGCATCAGAATCTTTAAAGTTGACCTGAAAAATGTTACCACAGTTGGCAGCTTCAAAAAGCATCTTTATTAAGACGCACCTGCTTCGATCTCTCACTAGCATTGTTATTGCTCGTTGATCATCATCATCATCATCATCATCACATCATCATCATCATCATCATCATCATCATCATCATCATCATCATCATCATCATCATCATGCGAAGTGGCGAAGACACAAGCGCAAGCCCTCGCCCCCCCCCTCTTCTCCCCCGCCACCCACTCCTTCGGACAAAAAATATGAAAATAATAAAATCTGTGCAATCTGGTGCATTCTGGGCATTATTTTGAGTACTGAAAACAGTGTTGTTTTGGGCTCAAAGTCCTTTTTTAGCTCTCCCCCCTCCCCCACTCTCACACACAAACACACCCCTCTGCAAACTCTGATAGTAAAATTTACATTGGCAGAACATCTTGCCTAAAGGTTTATAAAAAGACAGGTAAGGTTACTGCAAATAAAACCAAAAATAGCCACACACATCAGTTTTATTCAAAACCGACTTGATGCATGTACAAGTTTGGTCACACACACACACACACACACACACGCACCCACACACACACACACAACACACACACACGCACGCACACACACACACACACACACACAAACAAATGGAGAACTAAAGATTAGAGGTACACAGGCACTACGGATTATGGTCCTAAAGAGGTAAGTTCCTACAAAAATGAGTTCAGTGTCTTTCACAGAAAAGGTGCAGATACTGCTTAGAAATAAAACTGGATTTGTTGTAATATTTTTTGTAACATCTATGCTTCTTATGATACCCCCATCTGTTCGAGCTCCTCCCGTCCGGCAGGCGCCTCAGAGCCCTCAAAACCAGAACAAACCGTTTTAGATATTCTTTTTTTCCAGAGGCTGCTCTCGCTTTAAATGCCTCATAATGTCAAATTCATAATGCTGTAACTGACGTCACGTGATAATCCACTGGCACCTACTTGTTTATTTCTACTATTTGTTGTTTGCGTGTGTATGTGTGCACGCTTGATCGGTATTTTATTAGCTGGTAAACGTGTGTTTGCAGGTATGCTTTATGAATGTTACTGCCACATCGCAACATATTCCATCATGTGCATGTTTTATGTCAATTTGGCCAATAAACTTCGTTGAATCGTTGAATCGTTATCTGACCTCAATTTTTTTAACCATTTGCTGTAATACATTAGTTATTTTACATTTGCTGTATTACATTAATTATTTGACTATGTAGACTTATTTTTATTTGGGCAGTCTGGATGAACATGTCAGATTTTTTCCCGCCACCGCTAAATGGAATCCCCCAAACCTAATTTTATCTTTTAGCGTCAACGTCAACCTTTTCCCGGAAACCAACCCGGATACTTCGTGATCTAGAGAGCTATATTTAGTATCACCATAGCCACATCTAAAAGTTGGGATAGTTCTCTGAAATTGAATTAAGGAGGCAGTCTAACAAATACTTTAGTTGTTTTGCATACGCTCAGAAGTGCTATGTTATGGTAATTTCAGTGTCAGTGGGGTTCATGGCTGTCCTACGCTAGTTTTTTAGCACAGGAAACGTGGACTAATGTCGCCCAGTGTCACAGTGAGAGGGAACCAACATGGCCACCAGTCAAGTTTTGCCACAGTCACCATCGTCAATCCCCAAGTAAGTTCAACAGTTTTCTTTAGGTAGCAACGATGTAATTTGCTGATCAATTCAGCTTGAAATCTTACTTTTGTTTGCTTTCGTTAGCTCTTTAAGAGGCTGTCGCAGCTAGCTGGGAGCGCAGTATTCCAGTTCTATTTGCACTACTTTCATTACAGTTGCCTTAAATCATGGGACAGGCCTATACTTGGCCTTTTGGTGAAAAATTAAATAACTACGCCGTACTCGTTCATTGTCTATTAACATAAAGAAAGAGGCATTAGGGAAAGTGTTGGTTAGGCCTAACATGGGATCGTTGGAATTACGGCATTTGAACATGAAATCTGTAGGCCCATTTCCGTGGTAGTTAGGCTTGTTAAGAACGAAGAAAGAGCTGTTTGGGGATTTTCTATTAGTATAAGGGAAGCAACTCGTATCAATTGTTCATAATGCAACTTTATGAGGTTTTCTCCCTTGTGTAATTTGTTTTCCTTTTACATTTTCGGTGACAACTTTTTAATGCTGTGCTAGTTAATGTACTGTAATTTAATTAAATTAAAGTACAGTTAAGTTAGTGTATTTTATTTATTAGTATTTTATTTTATGAAAGAATTTTACTGATGTTATTTTGTGTGTTAGCCTGGCCGTTCTCCTGGAAGCGGAGGATGGAAGGGAAAATAGCGCTGACTTTGAAGGTGGAGAAAGACAAACAATAATGTCAGGCCGCGGGTCTGTGAGTGGTAGTTCTAGAGGACCAAGGTCTGGATCTGTTCACTCACTTGTCAGTGCCGGAGCCTACAACAAGTCCAGCAGTGTCACAGACATCTACAACACCTGCAACAATGTAATTGCTGTCGTTACAGTGGACGAACTGAACAATCAACTTTCGAAAGTCTGCTTGCATCAAGACGTAAGCTAACAGCACTTCTTTTTTCTTTTCTTTTCTTTTTCAAAGAAAGAATTCAAAACCTGAAAGCAGTTGGTAACCTATATTTTGATGTTGTCAAATGTTCCTGTTTATATAATCGAAACATCAAGCTGTAACATCAACAGGAACTACTGGCATAATCAAAACATTCAAACTAGTCTAATGGTTCACAATCGCAATGAAAACTCATTGACTGTGTATAATCCACAGTATGAAGACAAGAAAGACTAATGAGTGCCAGCTACACAATGGTACAATCAACAAGCAATGGATCCCCTCTCTAACTTTCCCGGTCGCCCAAGAGCCAGGGCCCAGGATTGTGCGCCAAAGGCAGGAAGGCGCCTTAGGTGGCTTGAGTTAGATCTTGTTTCAGCCAGCGCCTTGAGCAGCGCTTGAGCTAGAAAAGCGCTACATAAAGAGCTATTAAATAAAAGAGACGGGGTAACCTCAAAAAACTAACACACACTGCTCTCCCTCGCAATAAGACAAATAGCACTGAAGCCTATCTTGTGTCCAGGACCTTGAAGAGCTGTCGTCACCAGTCCCATTGCTTAACAATCTGGGAGGCGGAACTGCCTTTCGTGAGACATCATCGCCAGACGAAGAAACCTCGGTCTACGCAGAGTCTGCCTCCAGAAACCACACTGGCTATCCCTATTCCGGCCCTGGCTCCACCTACCTGTCCTCTTTCGGCACAGCAGAGACGCAGAACGGAAGGAGTACGTAACATAACCTCCTACAGGCGCCCGCATATGAATGTGAGACGCCGAAGCTTATAGCGTCGCTCTCTAGACACTAATAAAGAAACAATATATCTTTGTTAACAATACAAATAAAGAACAAGATATCTTAGTTTAACAATTGCTTGATTGTAAAATGTTATAACGGTAAATGGTCGATTTTACCATTTTCCTTTAAAGTTCCATAATTGTACTTGCCTTATGCGT
This sequence comes from Oncomelania hupensis, assembly GCA_036898135.1. Taxonomy (NCBI): domain Eukaryota; kingdom Metazoa; phylum Mollusca; class Gastropoda; order Littorinimorpha; family Pomatiopsidae; genus Oncomelania; species Oncomelania hupensis. The sequence goes on along the minus strand of CM072525.1, from coordinate 50,584,413 downwards.
TTTCGTTGTTGTTACGCGGTGTGTTTGTGTGTGTATGTGTCAGTGTGTGTTTGTGTGCGTGTGATGATAATGGTTGTGTGCCTATTAGCTTCAACTTTAGGAACATCCATGCCATTAAAAGTGATGCAATGGTATTATGCTGAATTAGTGTTGTGGTTGTTGGATTCCATGTGCTTCAGAATGGCATACGGCACCGCAGATGTCCACAGTCGTTGCAGCACAGGCTCCTTTCAACAGTAGAAACAGTTTGCAGGGATTCATACTGCTAGATCTCAGGACGCAAACGGACAGAGGATTTTATGAATTCTCTCCTCTCATACGGACCGAGGGTTTAAGTGATGGTACGAAATGTATTGTTTTCAAACTGGGTGCTTGGGGAAGAGAGGAGCCAAGGGGCGGGAGAGTAGGGCCAGTGAGGGTGCATAAGGATGGGGGTGGCAGTGATGTCGTTTTCGTCGGCAAATCGGCCATTCACCGATAAAATTCCAAACTGTTCGAAAGAGACATGTTCTGATCGGCCCGCTGTCCTAAGGTTTTACGCCTCAATCGACCACCATTTGTCCGTTTTTTGTTTGCTTGTTTCATGTCTGTTCAGTTGTTATTGCTTCTGGCCATATTAATTTCCTATCGGATAAATAAAGGCGTTATGAGTTATTGTCGAACAATATTGGAAGCGCCAAGTAGACGACACATGCATCAGCAGAGAGAGTTAGAGTAACGTCCCTTGTTGCGAACGGCGTGCTTCCGGCAATAAAACGTTTCGTTTTCGAAATGCCACCAAAAAAAGAAACGCAAAACTTATCAGTGACCTCTCGTTTGGTGTTGGAAAGAAGTCAAAATGATGGCCGAAAGATTTTCAAAATGTCCTAAAGGTTTGTGACTGAATCGGCCAAATGGCCTATGCTGAAAATTTCTAGCAACATCACTTTGGTTGGGAGGGAGGTCGGATGAATGTCACTGTTTAAAGTAATGTTCCAGTCTATTGTCCAAAATAAAAACTTCCTCTCCCACTCCTTATAGTTTAATCTTGCTGATTGCGGTTCTTGCTTTACATCCATGTTTTACCCACAGCAAGCTTCTTTTGGTTGTGTTTGGGTCCTGTGTATAACAGGATAACAGGAATTTATTTCGCCAATTGACATGTAATAGATACAACAATCGGAATATTATTTGGTGTTGGACAATGACGAAATGTTTTAGATTTAACAACATCTCTCTCTCTCTTTCTCTCCGTCACTCTTTCTCTCTTTCTTACACACACGCACACATACCTACATAAACAGATACACACATGTATGCACAACCACACACACTCACACAAGCATTCCCAACATTAACAGATAAACAGATAGATATAGTAAAACACAAATGACTAGTCTAAAATGATCACAAAAACTTTCTAAATTATAATAGTCGCTGTAGTATATAGATATAGATGTACGAGCATGTAGGGAGAAGCAGGGCGCGCGCACGGCAGGGGGATCAGCGGTGGGAGGAGGGTGCGGCGTTTAGAGATCTTACAGTTTGAGGGTAAAAGGAATCTTTAAAGCGGGAAGTGTGGGATCTGAAGGATCGAAAGCGGCGGCCAGAGGGGAGAAGTTCGAACAGGGGGTGGGCAGGGTCAGAGAGGATCTTGTCAGCTCTGTTGAGAGAGCGGGTCGAGTAGATGGAGTAGATATAGCTTTTAAAGTTATTATTATTATTATTATTATTATTATTATTATTATTATTATTATTATTATTATTATTATTATTATTATTGTTAATATTGCATAACCACATTACTTCCCATTACAGTGGACGACCTACAGCACCGTGTGGCCCAAGAGCAGCAGTGCCGAGATGATGACATTGTGGTCATCCAATTAGGAAATGAAGCTGCCGTAGTTATCGGAACTCTCCGTGACAATTTTTACTTGATTGTTACAACGCCTTACCGAATGACCACCGGCTGCCTGGTCACGGATCCAGCAAACAGAAGGTTCCAGACGGTGACCAAATTCCAGCAGTGGCTAATGCAGCAACTCAGCATCTCTTCTTCATTAAAACAGGTAGACCAAAGTTCTTTGCCCAGATGGTGGTGATGATGATGATGATGATGATTGATGATGATGATGATGATGATGATGATGATGATGATGATGATGATGATGATGATGATGATGATGATGAAGGTGGTGGTGGCGGTGATGGTGATTCTCTGATAATACTGTTCAATGCAGCTGTTCCTTCTACCGTGGCGGTGCCGGGGGTTTCAGTATAAATAGTATCCCCACTTTCTGGAAATTAATGTAGTGCTTTAAATTCGCACTGTCGCTGTCTTTCTCTTTGTTCTTTTTCATTCCTACTCTGTTCTATCAATCTACTATACTATCTTCTTCTTCGTTGGGGCCGGGTAGCTCAGTTGGTAAGAGCGTCTTGCTAGTAACCGAAAGGTCGCTGGTTCGAATCCCGGATTGGTCAACGTGTGATCATATTATTTTCCCCTTTACCAACAACTGGCCCGCTGGTGTCAGTATAAATCGGTCCAGTAGTCACCTATATGCGAAAGTGTCGTGTGACTATAATCTACAAACAACATCTTCTTCGCCAGACCAGTAACCTACCCTTTTTCTTGAAAACTCTTCGGAACAAAACTCCTCAATTGTGTGTGAGGTCTGTTGGATCAGCTTGGGAATATTGGACGCTTTCTGCCAGGTGGTCACTGGGGCTTCATATGCTGTTATTATTTGGCAATGTAAGCATTTTATATGTATGTGTTTTGTTGATATTTTATAATGATGTTTGTATTCTATTTTGTTTTTGTAAACGGGGGCTCGATAAATTACAGTATAGCCTCAGCGTCCCCTGTGTGGGATGTCTTTATTGTAAAGTGACTGGCTAGTGGAGTGCCTTCAGTGTTACCACTAGGGTTGTTTCGGCAGATCTTTTAGTTGATCAGGTGCGAGTCCTCTTTCAGCGAAGTTGTGGTATTGATTTTTTGGTCCTGATTTGGCTCGGAAGAGTCCGCTGGACCTAAAGCAATAACCATGGAATGTAATGTAACTTCTACAAATTGAGAACATTTTAAGTCTTAGAACTTTCACTGTTTGAATCGCTGTAGTTTTATCGGACTTGTTTGTTCAAAATTTCGCGCCATATCAGAAGTACGATCACTCTCGCTTGAATTAAGTCCCTTATGAATGGATTATGGTGGTTGATTTCTGAATAATTTCTGTCACTCACCTCGCTGTGTCTGAGCTCGTCACTAGCTCGTCCGCAACACAGCCCTGAGGTATCCGTAAGCCTACACCACTAAAGTCAAGTCAAGTCAACCAATCTTTCTTACCCACAATCATACAGCACACTGCATCTCAGAGAACAAGAAAACCCCCGTTGGGGTGCCGGGGGTTTCAGTATAAATAGTATCCCCACTTTCTAGAAATGTAGTGCTTTAAATTCGCACTGTCGCTGTCTTTCTCATTTGTTCTTTCTCATTCCTGCACTGTTCTATCAATCAGCTGTACAATCTCCTTCTTCGCTAGACCAGCCACATACCTTTTTTCTTGAAAACTCTTCAGGGACAAGACTCCTTATTTGTGTGTGAGGTCTGTTGGATCAGCTTGGGAATATTGGACGCTTTCTGCCAGGTGGTCACTAGGGCTTCCTATGATGTTATTATTTAGCAATGTAGGCATTTTATATGTATGTGTTTTGTTGATAATTTATAATGATGTTTGTATTCTATTTTGTTTTTGTAAACGGGGGTTCGATAAATTAGAGTATAGCCTCAGCGTCCCCTGCGTGGGATGTCTTTATTGTAAAGTGACTGGCTGGTGGAGAGCCTTCAGTTTTACCACTAAGGTTGTTTTGGCAGATGTTTTTTTATGCGAATCAGGGGTTGTCCGGTCCTGATTTGGCTCGGAAGAGTCCGCTGGACCAAAAGCAATAATCATGTAATGTAATGTAATGAACAAGAAAAGAAGAACAAAGTTAAAATAAAAAAGAATAATACATAAAATCATTACAACACACAAACTCTTCCAGTTCTTTCTTACTACTAATACACACATACATATACACACATACATATACACACATACATATACACACAAACATATACACACATACATATACACACATACATATACACACATAGCAAATTTATATTTAATTTCATTTGGTTGACAGAACTAAATTACTCAGAGGAGACGCTACGTCAGGAAGGACGAAATAATTCTTATTCATATCACGTAATGCACATGACAAAATTATACCACAACGAGCAATCGCATCATAGGCCAGCTGTTTTCATCATGGAAAGCAGTTATCATAGTCAAGGCAAGCAATTATAGCCATTACACAGTACTAATACATGTAATACTATAATAATAATAACAGCAATACTAATAATAATAGCAATAATAATAAAGTCGTAGATATAGACTAATTGCACACATACACACACAAACACACACACACACACGCACACACACCCCACCCCCCACACACACAGCATGGTCAGAAGGGATGTATGAAATGAAATGCGCAGCAAGGCAGTTGAACACACAAGCACCAAGAGAGTACGAGGAAGCCATTCTGGCAAAGTTTTCATTCAACAAGGAGATGGCGGTAGGAATGAAGGTGTTTTTGTACCTCTTGTGTTCTGGAGCAAGCACAGCGGAATCCTCGTTTATGAGGAAGAAGTTCAAACAGACAGGAGAGGGGATGGGATGGGTCACACTGAATACTACCTCCCTTGCTGAGGGCTGTTATTGAACAGCTGTCGTAGGCTACCATACAACATCAGGCGAGTAAAAGCATCCTTGCGGGATAAGACTTGAGAGAGAAAGTCCGTAACTGACCATTAGGACTACAACACTAATAGCGGATGTGTTGTTAAATGACACCTGAACTTGGTCTGACAGGTGTGTCTGCTGAAGAACGGAACTAGGTTTGACCAGCCTGCTACATCTCCCTTTGAACTGGTCGACTTTGACCACTTGGAGCTGGTTCAAGTGGAGACCTTCACTCTCAAGTTCATCCTGCGCTTCAGCCAGCACACGGAGCTCACCTTCTTCATGGAATGCAACAACACCGATTACGTCAGAGAGGTCAAGGACAAGCTCGTAGTGGTCATGGACACAGAAGCCATTATTAATGAATCGAAGGAGGGCAAATCAGTGTGGCTGACCAGCGGCAACAGGGTCTTGCAGGATGACGAGCTGATGCGCAGTATCTATTCTTCTCATCTCAGAGAACATCGACTGGATTCTCTAGACGGCGCTGAAAGGTGTATAGACCATGTGTTCTACGTGCACATCCAGCCTAGAGAAGCTGTGGTGGTCAGAGTAAACTCCAGGTAGGACAACATACAACATATGAGTCTCAAGCTTAATCATTTACTGTACTTAGTCTTTAGTTTTTTAAAAGACAATTGCTTTTTATGTCGCAGCTCAGTTTGGTAGATTAGGAGATTTCAAATGACTGAAACCTAGTGCAGTTCATTATCTCTCCACATCAAGCTAGCAAAGTGTCTAGCAAGAGCAAGAGGCAGAGCAGTAATTCGAGAAAGAAAGTAAAACTGCGCCAGTCATACGTTCAGTGCTTATTCCTGCATTGATATAGGCCCAGATGATGAAAAGAGTTGAACGTCTCATTGCTATAGGCCCAGATGATGAAGAGAGTTGAACGTCTCATTGCTATAGGCCCAGATGATGAAGAGAGTTGAACGTCTCATTGCTATAGGCCCAGATGATGAAGAGAGTTGAACGTCTCATTGCTATAGGCCCAGATGATGAAGAGAGTTGAACGTCTCATTACTATAGGCCCAGATGATGAAGAGAGTTGAACGTCTCATTGCTATAGGCCCAGATGATGAAGAGAGTTGAACGTCTCATTGCTATAGGCCCAGATGATGAAGAAAGTTGAACCTCTCATTGCTATAGGGCCATATGATGAAGAGAGTTGAACGTCTCATTGCTATAGGCCCAGATGATGAAGAGAGTTGAACGTCTCATTGCCATAGGCCCAGATGATGAAGAAAGTTGATCCTCTCATTGCTATAGGCCCAGATGATGAAGAGAGTTGAACGTCTCATTGCTATAGGCCCAGATGATGAAGGGAGTTGAACGTATCATTGCTATAGGCCCAGATGATGAAGAGAGTTGAACGTCTCATTGCTATAGGCCCAGATGATGATGAGAGTTGATCGCCTCATTGCTATAGGCCCAGATGATGATGAGAGTTGAACGTCTCATTGCTATAGGCCCAGATGATGAAGAGAGTTGAACGTCTCATTGCTATAGGCCCAGATGATGAAGAGAGTTGAACGTCTCGTTGCTATAGGCCCAGATGATGAAGAGAGTTGAACGTCTCGTTGCTATAGGCCCAGATGATGAAGAGAGTTGAACGTCTCGTTGCCATAGGCCCAGATGATGAAGAGAGTTGAACGTCTCATTGCTATAGGCCCAGATGATGAAGAGAGTTGAACGTCTCATTGCTATAGGCCCAGATGATGAAGAGAGTTGAACGTCTCATTGCTATAGGCCCATATGATGAAGAGAGTTGAACGTCTCATTGCCATAGGCCCAGATGATGAAGAGAGTTGAACGTCTCATTGCTATAGGCCCAGATGATGAAGAGAGTTGAACGTCTCGTTGCTATAGGCCCAGATGATGAAGAGAGTTGAACGTCTCGTTGCTATAGGCCCAGATGATGAAGAGAGTTGAACGTCTCGTTGCCATAGGCCCAGATGATGAAGAGAGTTGAACGTCTCATTGCTATAGGCCCAGATGATGAAGAGAGTTGAAAGTCTCATTGCTATAGGCCCAGATGATGAAGAGAGTTGAACGTCTCATTGCTATAGGCCCATATGATGAAGAGAGTTGAACGTCTCATTGCCATAGGCCCAGATGATGAAGAGAGTTGAACGTCTCATTGCCATAGGCCCAGATGATGAAGAGAGTTGAACGTCTCATTGCTATAGGCCCAGATGATGAAGAGAGTTGAACGTCTCATTGCTATAGGCCCAGATGAGGAAGAGAGTTGAACGTCTCATTGCCATAGGCCCAGATGATGAAGAGAGTTGAAGGCCTCATTGCTATAGGCCCAGATGATGAAGAGAGTTGAACGTCTCATTGCCATAGGCCCAGATGAGGAAGAGAGTTGAACGTCTCATTGCCATAGGCCCAGATGATGAAGAGAGTTGAACGTCTCATTGCCATAGACCCAGATGATGAAGAGAGTTGAACCTCTCATTGCTATAGGCCCAGATGATGAAGATAGTTGAACGTCTCATTGCTATAGGCCCAGATGATGAAGAGAGTTGAACGTCTCATTGCTATAGGCCCAGATGATGAAGAGAGTTGAACGTCTCATTGCTATAGGCCCAGATGATGAAGAGAGTTGAACGTCTCATTGCTATAGGCCCAGATGATGAAGAGAGTTGAACGTCTCATTGCTATAGGCCCAGATGATGAAGAGAGTTGAACGTCTCATTGCTATAGGCCCATATGATGAAGAGAGTTGAACGTCTCATTGCTATAGGCCCAAATGAGGAAGAGAGTTGAACGTCTCATTGCTATAGGCCCATATGAGGAAGAGAGTTGAACGTCTCATTGCTATAGGCCCAGATGATGAAGAG
>CM072525.1:50536789-50571789 GCA_036898135.1 Oncomelania hupensis | reverse complement strand
AACATCGTCACAGGAACCTGGAATGTCAGGACCCTAGCTGCGGATGGAAAATTAGAAGAATTTGCGCTCGAGCTGGACCACTATTGATGGAATATCTTAGGTTCTGCGCTGGAAAGGCCTAGATGAAATAACGACTGACAAAAGTTACAAGCTTTATTTCAGCGGTAGAGATGACAGGCACGAACACGGCGTTGGATTCTTGGTCCACAAAGACATTCTAGCCACTGTCATGGGTTCCTGCCCAGTCTCCAGTAGACTCATTACAATCCGTCTGAGAGCAGCCCGTTTCAACACCACCATCATCCAGTTCTATGCCCCAACATCAGACTAGGATGACAGCGAAGTGGAGGATTTCTATTAACATCTACAGGCTGTCCTTGACCAAGTACCGAAGAAGGACATAGTCATAGTGCAAGGCGACTAGAATGCCAAGGTTGGCCAAGATGCGCACCACAACTGGGAAGACACATGTGGAGCCCACTGCAACGACGAGACAAATGAAAGGGTTCTGAGACTCTTGGAGTTTGCCAGATACAACAATCTGATACTGGCAAACACGCTTGGTCTCCACAAAAAATTCAGACGATGGACATGGGACAGTCCCAGCGGGGAGCACCACAACCATATTGACTACATCATGGTCAGGACACGCTTCAGATCAAGCATCAACATTAACAGGACACGCACTTTTCCAGGAGCAGACATCGGAAGTGACCACGATCTCGTGATGATGTCCTTCCGGCTCCACTTGAAGAGAGTAAATACAGCAAAGTGCACCAGAGTGAATTTTGACCTGGACAAACTGCAAGACCCGGAGATGGCAGAAATATTCCAAGCCACAATTGGAGGGAAATTTGCACCACAGCTCATTTTGGGAGCTGGTGAAGTAAATGTCAACACCATGACCACCACCTTCAACTCAGCTGTGACAAATGCCGTCGCTGAAATCCTTGGCAAGCACCGCCCAAAGAAGAAACCGTGGATCACACCTGAACTTTTGGATCTGTGTGATAAACGAAGAGAGATGAAAAAGAAAAAGAACACCTCACAGGTAGCTGATGCCTACCGAAAAATCAACAATGACATTCGAAAAGGCATGCGCACAGCAAAGGAGAACTGGATAGAAGGGCAATGCCAGAAAATATAGAAGAGTCTGAATAAGAACAACAGCACGAAGACCGTGAAGCGGCTGACACGTGTTAAACAGCCCAAGATCTCAACGATCCAAGGCAAGTCTGGCATATGCCATACAGAAGAAGAAGACGTCTTGGATAGATGGACAGAGTACTGCTCAGACCTTTACAACCACACACAACGGAGACCCACCAGTTCTAGCATATCCCCAGAACAGAGAAGAGGAAGAAACCCTCCCAATTCTCCAAGAAGAAGTTGAGGCAGTAGTGCAATCACTAAAGAAGGGGAAGTCAGCGGGAGCGGACAACATACCCGCGGAATTGCTTCAAGCAGGAGGGGAAGCGTTGATTGACGTCCTCACCACTATCTGTAACAAGACCTGGCTGAGTGGGGAGTGGCCTACACCATGGACCCAGGTCACTTGTCATCACTCTTCCCAAAAAGGGTAACCTTCAGGAGTGTGAAAATTACAGCACCATAAGCCTCATCAGCCATCCCAGCAAAGTCCTCCTGAAAATAATATTCTACAGGTTGAAGTTAGTGAGTTAGTTTTTCATTGTTTACAGGTCCTGCAAAGAGCCGAATCAGGACCACAAAATCAAGACCACATCTTCGCTGAAAGAGGACTCGCCCCTGATCCGCATAAAAGATCTGCCGAAACAGCCCTAGTGGTAATACTGAAGGCACTCCACTAGCCGGTCACTTTACAATAAAGACATCCCACACAGGGGACGCTAAGTCTATACTCTAATTTATTGAACCCCCATTTACAAAAACAAAATAGAATATAAACATCATTATAAAATATCAACAAAACACATACATATAAAATACATTGCCAAATAATAACATCATAGGAAACCCCAGTGACCAACTGGCAGAAAGCGTCCAATATACCTAAGCTGATCGAACAGACCTCACACACAAATGATCCCGGAAGAGTTTTCAAGAAAAAAGGTAGGTGACTGGTCTAGCGAAGAAGAAGATAGTATAGTAGATTGATAGAACATAGTAGGAATGAGAAAGAACAAAGAAGAAAGACAGCGACAGTGGGAATTTAAAGCATTAAATTTCCAGAAAGTGGGAATACTATTTAAACTGAAACCCCCGGCACCTCCACGGGGGAAACAGGTTGAAACCCCAAGCTGAACAAATCATAGCTGAAGAACAAGCAGGATTAAGGGCAGGGCGAAGTACCACTGAACAGATTTTTAACCTCAGAATAATCTGCGAGAAATACCTACAGCACGAACTATATCATGTGTTTGTAGACTTCAAGAAAGCGTTTGACCGAGTCTGGAATGTAGCTCTGTGGGCCACCATGAGAGCTTACAACATCAGCCCTAAAATTATTGAAGTCATCAAAAGCCTGTATGACAAGGCTACCAGTGCAGTCCTCAAAAGCGCCATCGGGAACTGGTTCAGAACAACAATCGGTGTGCGTCAAGGATGCCTACTCTCTCCAACACTCTTTAACGTCTTCCTAGAATGCATCATGTCATATTCTCTTGCAGATCACGAATGCACAGTCAGAATAGGGGGTAGAGCAATCTCCAACCTCCGTTTTGCGGATGACAGTGATGGATTGGCTGGAGAGAAACACGAACAGCTGGTACAGAGGCTTGACACCACCTCCAGAGCTTATGGAATGGAAATAAGTGCAGAGAAGACCAAAATGATGACCAACAACACCAAAGGCATCAACATAGATATCAAAGTCCAAGGCCAATCCCTTCACACATTGCATAGCTTCAAATATCTAGGAATCATTGTATCAGACAATGGGTCCCGACAGGAAATCCTCTCCAGGATCGCACAAACAACTGCTGCCCTGACAAGGTTGAAGCCAATTTGGAAAGACAGGACCATCAGTCTACATTCCAAGGTAAGACTGCTGCGCTTCCTTGTCCTCCATCTTCCTGAACTCTTGCGAAAAATCGACCCTCACAGCAGATCTACAACGAAGAATACAAAGCATGGAGGTGAGGTGCTACAGTGGACTTCTGGGCATTTCCTATACCCAGCACATCGCCAACAACGAAATCCGACAGACCATCACAATAGCCATTGGACAACATGATGACATGCTCACAGCGGTGAAGAAATGGAAACTCCGATGGTATGGCCACTTCATCAGAGCATCAGGCCTTGAAAAAACCATCCTGCAAGGTACGGTGCAAGGAGGCAGAAGAAGAGGGCGACAGAAAAAGAAATGAGAGGACAACATTCGAGAATGGACTGGTTTGACACTGAACGAAGCCATGAGGGTTGCTGAGAACAGAGAAAGATGGAGTACGCTGGTAAAACGATAATCTGTGGTGCCCCATCAACCTTTGAGTTAGGGGATAGGATAGGATAGGATAGGATATTTTATACAGATTACCTGCGGTTTATTGCTTTGTCTGATGTTTCTTAAGCTATAATGTATGAAGAGTACGATGATTGAAAAAAAAAAAACTACTCGTAATTGTTTCTTTTGCTTGACTGCATTGATAAAATATTTTATTTTACAATTTTTGTGTTCAATGTTTTATTTTTGCAGAATGGCCCGACTTGGACCAAGGGGGACCTTCGCGAGTTGGTTTTAGGGAAGAGCCAATGCTGTTCACCCCAACCGTACCTTCGCAGCACTGTGGAATATCTGTTTGCACAGAGCGGCTCGACTCACAGTTCCCTCCCTTGCCAGGAAAGGGCGGAGTGCATGCTGGTCAGGGCGATGGAGAAGAAACGAAGGAATCTCTCCAACAATACGTCTGCCATTTGTGCAAATCGCAATCTACGCCCAACTTTGCCACATCGTCGCCGATTTTGGAGAGAGGAATCAGCCACAGTCAGTCAGACACATCTTTTCTCCAAACGTCAGTGAATCGCTCCATTTCCTGTCAAAGTGTTGAAAGGGACACAGGCATGGATATGGTGGATGGCAGTCTACAAGAAAGCCATGATGACGACCCTCGCTGGAGAAAGTCAGACGACGTTTCAAGCCAGTACCTTTCCGATTCTGCAGCAACGCCCGTTTCCAGAAACCTTCGCCATCGGAACAACCGCGGCTTGCGTCTGAATGCCACGGGGCCTGCGTCAGGTCAAACGTCATTTACAGACCAAGGTCGCCAAGTTCTGAGCCGCAAAAGCACGCCCGAAATCATCCTAACTAGGTCAGGCTTCCAGTTTGATGAAAATGGCGGTGCCATGTCCATTTCCAGATCGATGGTAGACGGAAACAGCTTGAGCGGGCAAGCGCAACATCTGTCCTCCGACTCACAATGTCTTTCCACTTCTTATCCCACAAATAGGCCTGCTTCAGCAAACGGTGTTCACACGGAAGCAAAGACGGCCACTCGGACTGCAATGCCGTTAATTCAAACACCTGGTCAGGAATTGGATTCTTTCAACTTTACACGCCTTCCCAATTATGGTCCCAGAAACCGAACGGCGTCTCTTTCATCGGGAGGGCAGCGAGAAGCTTGCAGCCAATCTGAGAAATCGTACAAAACATATAGTGTAAGTCCTGGATGGATACTAAATACGGGATGCACGGTGGCCTAATGGTAGAGCTTTGGCTTGCGGATCTGAAGGTCCAGGGTTCGAGCCCAGGCCGGGGCATTGTGTTGTGCTCTTGGGAAATACACTTTACTCCTGTTTCCTACTCCTTCGGATGAGAATATAAACCGAGGTCTAGTCTGTGTCGCATACATTCCATCATTAACGGACTTTAAAGATCCTGACGCTCATGTCCTAGACGGGTGAGTGTCGGTGACAAGAACACACCCAGCATGCACCTAGGTCCTTCACCCCCATCCCTGGCTGCGCAATATGGTGCTCAGTTGTCTGGAGCGTTATTACGATGCGTCCAAAGGCTGCAAGTTGGCGCCTCGGGCGGCTTGAGTTAGATCCTGTATTGGCCAGCGCCTTGAGCAGCTCTTGAGCTGGAAAAGCGCTATATAAGAACGATTAAATAATTAAATAAAGTAGCATGAGCGAATTGGTGTCAATTTCTTTATGCGTTCGTATATAGCGCTTTTCCAAGCTCTTGCGCAAGCCGCCCAAGACGCCCACTTCAGTCTTTGAGTCCATCCTCTGACGCCCAAACTATTGAGCTCAATCCTCGGCGACCTGGAATGGGGAAGAAAAGACCTAGTAATTGCTGGGTGTATTTGCGAATCTCGTACTCGCCCGTTTAAGATCCTGCGATTGAATGTGTGCGTGCATATACTAGATTTATTAGGGAGTACCATTTTATAATTTAGTAGATAAACCAACGCAGAAGAAACCCCCGAAAATTTCCAGGTTTAAAAATGCTTTTTTTTCTCAGCTACTTGCGTGTGTATAGAAATACATTTGAATGGATCTTGTTTTCTCTGCATGTGTATATAACTGATTAAGCAGACATGGGTTGTGGGTTTCAGTACCAGCGCAGTATAGAGCGTGCGTCTGACGGCAGGACAGTGTCCACCGTACAAGTAAAAACCACTCAAGACATCAGTCCGGAGATGATCAGAATTCTTGATGCAAGAGAGAATTACAGCCATGATTTTGAAGGTGGGTAAGAAGAAGAACAACAACAACAAGAACAAGAAGAAGAAAAAGGACAATAAGAAGAAAAAGAAGAACAAGAAAAAGAAGAAGAAGAGGAAGAAGAGGAAGAAGAAGAACAAGAAGAAGAACAAGAACAAAAAGAACAAGAACAACAAGAATAAGAAGTAGTTGCAGTAGTTAATAACTGTTTTCTGTATTTCGTTGCTGCCGTGGCTGATGATTCTGTTGTATGTAATGCCATGTGATTCACTTATCTCTGTTGGTGTCAGGGCCTTCATGGGATAGTGTCGCCTTTCCACCTGCCCTGACCAATGGCTCTGGTGTTGACTTCATGCCTGATCCTACATTCCGGTGTAAGTATTTAGCCCTCTTCCACATATACACAACAAAAACACATTCATCACACAAAGGTGTAGGGCAATGGGCAAATCGGTGTTATAAGACCAAATGGAAATCGAATAAAAGTTTTGAAATTTTAGATGAACTGCATCCAAACCATTATTGGAGGCAGTGAGGAGATAGGAGACGCAGGAGAAAACCCACCCATATATCTTGGCTTTCTGTTGACAGACGTCAAGAAGCCCATAGTGCAGATGCTGTGCAGAGAGTTAGGCAGCGAATGCTGGACTGTCCTGCATCATTTGGTCCCGGACCGGATCATCACAGAGGCCAAGAACTCTTACCCTCAATCTCATCCTGACCAAATGTACTTCTGCTTCACCAAGTGGCTTCAGATGAAGGGCAGCAACGCAACCACTGCAGAGTTGGAGCGTGTGCTTCAGAACAACGATCGACATGACTTGGTTGATGCAATTCAAACCATTCAAGCAAAGGAATCTGGTTATCAGACGGCCCCTGAATGATTTCTTGGATGGGTGGGTGGGGGTTGGGCAGTAGAAAAGGTACTTTGACTTATTGCAGTGTTACCAATGAAGAGTTAGCTTTCCTTGTTCAGCCAGCAAAAAGATAAAAAAGTGTCCCCCGCAACCTTTCTGTAGTTGGGGACGGAAGCGCTTAGGACATCTCTTTTCTCTAGACCGGCTTAATGATGGCGTGCCTATCTCATTTCTCTCGCTGCACCTTCCCCGGTTCTAAACAGATCTAAGTATTATTGACATTTTGTCGTTTGGTGGTTTTCTTCCAAGCATGGCCGGTCATCCATCTAAGTACTAACCCCTTTCCACGTTGCTTAGCATGAAACATGGCTAACCTGTGCCCAGACCATTACACGACTGCGCCACACAAGCCAGTAAGCCTACCATTCAAGCAAAAGAGTGATTATGAGACGGCCCCTGAATTAAATTTGTTTTAGAAATAGACAATGAATTATAACTGTTACCAATTAAGAGTTAAAGATCTAGTTGCTTTTTCTACATATTTAGTACTTTTCAAGCCAAAGAGTCTGGTTATGAGACAGCCTCTCAATGAAAATAGTTTTGGGGTATTCGAAAAGGAACTTTAACTCTGCTTTGCCAATAATGAGTTACAGCTCTTTCTTTCGACATGCTCATCCAGGGTTGGGTAACAACCGGTTTATTACAACACCACCCGATACACATTGGTCGAAGGCTACTAGAAGCATGCTGTAGTAGTCACCTCAACAGGCCATAAAGCATGCTCTCATGCTTCAGTGCACTGCTTTCTATACTCTTCAAGCCCTATGAGCATTGACCAATCAACTCATGAAACTAGAAAATGTAAGTTTCGTCTCCTCTAGGGGACGAATTAGGTCAAATTGTATTTGTTCCTAGGTCAACTGTCTTTTACGAACCGTTTGAGAATGTTTTCCAACCGTTTGTTGATGTCGGATAATGTCCTTAGTACTACTTGGTTTCAGACAATTTAAGAATCCAAGAAGACAAATGGGTTTTTGAGACGGAAAGAGCGGAATGTTGTCGAGAAACATTCTGTATATATTTACAGTGAAATTGCGCTTTTTCCGTCACTATAGAGCTTGAAGAGTATAGGAAGCAGTGCTATGAAGCATGAGAGCATGCTTTATTGCCTGTTGAGGTGATGTAACAACAGAAATATTGACACAAAATGTAGTAAATTAGCTTAGCGCGAAATAGATACCATCGAATAAAACTTGACGTAAATTCACGGGTTATCTAAAAAGAAGCCCACACATGTTAAATTAACTTCCTCCAGACAGTCACGCCGCCAGCCTCTCCAGATAAAATCGAACAGACTTAGCGATCCATGACTGTAATGAGCTTACTAGCCAAACTGACCAGAACGTTGTCCCCGTTAATTAGCTTACTTTAGCCAAAGTGACCAAGACGTCATCCCCGGTAACTAGCCAGGCACCGCTTATCGCTAGTGAATCTATCCTACACCCGGTCACTGATGTTCCAAGTAAGACATAATCGCATGTGTCCCATTATTAGGACAGGTGGGGGAAATATTCAAATAAAAACGAATAATCCCGTATATGCGAGATTAACTAAAACGAGAGTTAAACGATTGGTCAGAACCCCTGCATGTCCTTAGTGGCCCAACCTTAGCTAGTCAGTCTAATACGAACTACGAAGCCGCGAGGGTCAAACCAAGGAACAAACTGCAGTGTCCGCCTATCTCCACCTCATCGAGAGAGTGCTAGAGACTAAAAGACGGTTTCACGGATCCCAGAGTCTAGAAGTAAGAACACCAGTAGTTTTGATATGTTTATATTATATTGATTGTCATGTATTAATAATATGTTCATGATATATAGTTACAGAAACAGATTATTGTTTCTGACACATTGTGCATGTGGATGGATGTATCTTAGCCTTAAGATTTGGATCGAATTGTGCATATGGGAATCTTGCATGTGTCTGATGCTATAGACACATTGCAGAGGAGACCGCACACTTATATCTGACGAGAATATTGTTGCCAGAGCTCCGACTTTTACAGGTCAGCTCTGGGACGGTTTGTGGAGACAAACGCATGACGCTTGCTCCCGTGGTACAGAAGGAGAACAACCAAGATTCTACCTCTCCACGTCCGAACCTCGCAGCTACACGACTCACCCGCTCAACCTGAGAGGCAAGACTTCTCAGAAGGACTCCATCACGCACCCTAGCGCCGGAGCTAAGTCACCCACAAATGCAAACTGAGTTCTACTCTCGAGAAAACCTAGACAACCACTAGATCATTTATTAAACTACGAAGATTCAAATCGTAGACTTGCGTAGCATAGGATGAAGAAGACCTGCTGACAAACTTTCCCAGCACATCAAACTCTTAAAATTATTAATTTACCTGTTTAATGAAGTACATGTAAAAGTTGTGTTGAATATATAAAACGAGAAATTCCCTACATACGACTGGTGTCATTCTATTTGTATTGTTGTGTAGCTATTAGTTTTGTTCTCTTGAGACTTAATAATCTAGTCTTTTGATTGGTAATTTTATGTTTTTATTTTTTTTTTTTTTTTTTTTTTTATTATTTTGGTTTGTTTTGTTTTTATATGTTTTTTATTTTTTTTTTGGGTTTTTTTTTTTTTTTTTTTTTTTTTTTTTTCTTTTTTTTGTACGGGTGACAACACTGTGGTTTGGGAAAGTTTTGAGCGTGTTGTACCTGAGCTATCATAAAGTGTAGAAGAGTAGCAATGAAACTGCCTGTGCAAAATTAGGCCTAAATATAGTCTTCCTTTTGCCGCTTTCGGGCTGTCACTAAGGTTATAAAGGCAGTCGGCCCGAAAGAGACTGACCTCAATCTTAGGGTCAGAGGTTGCCGAGGACATACAGCTACACACAGCTTGTGGTAGATAGATCTCTGGCTCTCGGTTAGCTAACTGGCCTAATGAGCATTCCAAGCCTGCAGCGATGTTAAAGATATAACTTTAGCGATGTAAAATTAAAGTGAAATAATATCGTTATTTTTGTATTTTTTATATTTTCATGTTGGCATTTCCTATAATTGGCAGCAATGAAAATTACGGCATAAAATAATGCAAATAAAGTCACTATGTCTCAACATGCTTTCAACAAAGGAAGTGTTATTTAAAAGGCGATCAATAAGTGATATGTAGCTGTGTCTTCGGTATGTATGTAGATATCAAATCTATTTCTGTGTATGTATGTGTTTATGTATGTAGGTAGGTAAGTATGTATGTAGGCATGTATGTATGTATATATGTGTGTATATGATCTCACTTCCAGAACGATAGTAGTGCAGTTTTTGCCAACCTGCCCCACACTAGGCCTGATATGTGTGTCATAGACCATGTTAATAAAACCTCTACCATTATTGAAATAGCTGTACCTTTTGATGACTTTGTAAATGATTCTTACAATAACAAATTTAACAGATACCTCCCGCTGTGCCAGACGATTAGCGATCTTGGTAGTTGTGGTTCTGATAGTTGGCTCGCTAGGCCTAGTCCACGGACAGTTTGTTAGCGGACTGAAGTTGGTGGGCCTGCCTGTTCGACGAGCCAAGGCCGTTGCCCGCTACTGTTCAGTTAGCGCTATGCTAGGGTCGCTGATTATCTGGAAGCAGCGATGTCGAGACACTCTGCCCTAATGCCTAATGCTAAAAGGACTGTCAAAGATGATGCTGTACTGTGTTGTATGCACCTGTGAATGTAAACTGGAAATAATTAAAATCAAATTTAGTGTGCATGATTTATAAGTAATCATGTTTAATATTATTATTCATATTTTGCGTTCCATTATTATATTAGGCAGAGAGAGAGAGAGAGAGAGAGAGAGAGAGAGAGAGAGAGAGAGAGAGAGAGAGAGAGAGAGAGAGAGAGAGAGAGAGAGAGAGAGAGAGAGAGAAAGAGAGAGAACATTTGCCATTGACGTATTATTTTATGTGTGTGTGCATAATTTGCTGCTGTCCAATCATGATGGTGCTTGCTTCGTGTCATCCATGTAATTCTCTAAGTGCATATATGTTCATGCGATGTTATAGAGAATAAAATCTTGATATGTATATATGTGTGTATATATGTAGGTGCATACATTACTATGCTCGTGGCATTTAATGATTTACGTTGTACGAAAAGCGGTTCAAAGTATATAAAATCATTGTGCCCTTGTAAGTAAGCCCATGGTGTATTTATGCTACATATGAATTAAACCAGCAGATGAGGGGCCGGGTAGCTCAGTTGGTAAGAGCGTCTTGCTAGTAACCGAAAGGTCGCTGGTTCGAATCCCGGATTGGTCAACGTGTGATCATATTATTTTCCCCTTTACCAACAACTGGCCCGCTGGTGTCAGTATAAATCGGTCCAGTAGTCACCTATATGCGAAAGTGTCGTGTGACTATAATCTACAAACAAACAAACAAACAAACCAGCAGCTTTTATTTTCAGAGCCCTTTTATGTTTAATAGTATTGTTGTTTATTTAGCAGGGTGGGCTGGTATTTCAGTTCATAGTGAGTTGGTTTTTTATGGCTAAGGTCGCGAGTTCCACCCCTGCGTGGGATGAACTTACGTCATTTAGGTACCAGACTTTTTATAACACCGAGGGTTTTCTCCGGGTACTTCGGTTTCCTCCCTACCTTCAATAATGATATTGGATGCAGTCAATTAAAAATTTCAAAAATAAAAATTGATTTCTGTTCCGATTCCTGTCATAGCGATTTTTTCAGATCACCGCGCTTTGAGTTAGATTAAAGAAAAAGCGCGTGAAAGCATCCAGCATTAGTAGTAGTAGTAGTAGTAGTAGTAGTAGTAGTAGTAGTAGTAGTAGTAGTAGTAGTAGTAGTGTTATTATTATTGTTATTATTGTTGTTATTATTATTATTATTATTATTATTATTATTATTATTATTATTATTATTTGTGGGCTTTTCTGTTACATGTATTATAGTGTACATTGTATTTTGAGCTGAGGCAATCGTGGCAGCATTGTTGTTTGTTTTGAATTATATTATACACCTATACAGCCATATTATATTGTGTGATCTCGTTTACATCCCGCTGAACAATTTGTGTAACTCTTGTCACAGGACAAAATGTGGATAAAGAAAATGAAATTAAACATTGGGAATATTTTTTTATTATATTAACAGGGATTTAAATGTTTTGATTCAATCTTTTTAAAAAAAAATTATGGTTGCAGCAAATTCAAAATAATTTGTTATGATGAAGTTATGCTTCGTTCGCTTGAACAAAATGTCAGGAGAGAGAGAGAGAGAGAGAGAGAGAGAGAGAGAGAGGGGGGGGGGGGGGTGCAGGCAGGCAGGCAGACAAACAGACAGACAGACAGAACGGGGAGGAGAGACAGAAAAATAGGGAAGGAGCAACAAAACATGCAACTTGAGAAACGAACGCACAAATTATTTATTGTGATATAATTGTATTTTTGTCTATGTCACGAAGCTATTGTATGTGAGCTGCAGAATGCATTTTAACAACGCCAGCTGCAGTGGAAAAGCTACTGTCGTCCATAGTTTATAGCCTCGTGGTGCAGTGATTTGTTATGTGGTAAAACTGCTGTCGTCCGTCATTTATAGCCTCGTGGTGCAGTGACTTGTTATGTGGCAAAACCAATAAGCTCTTTGGTAAAACTACTGTCGTCCGTAATTTATAACCTCGTAGCGCATTGAGTTAGTTACCGGTTTTCAACGCCGAAGGCGGGTTCGATTCCCGCAAGGGGCGAACGTATGTGACTTAGGAACGAGACACGGTTTTCACCGGATACTCCGGTTTCCTACCTCCCTTCAATAATGGTATTGGATGCAGTCATTCCAAAAATTTTAAAAATAAAAATTCTATTTCCTTTTCGTCTTCTAATAGGGATCTCCCTGCCTTTACACCACATTTTTTATGGATAGATGTGTGTTTGCTGTGTGCGCGAATGTTTGTGAAACATGTTAGCGTGTACGCTGGTACAGATAGCCGCGCTTTGAACCTGATTGGTTATTTGGGTTAAAGCGCGTATATAGGATCCTGTCCTTTTATTATTATTAGATAGCCGCGCTTTGAACCTGATTGGTTATTTGGGTTAAAGCGCGTATATAGGATCCTGTCCTTTTATTATTATTATTATTATTATTATTATTATTATTATTATTATTATTATTATTATTATTATTATTATTATTATTATTAATGTTATTAAAATTATATTGTTGACATATTTATATCAAATACTTCCTGAATTAATGCACAATAGAAATGTGCAGTAAAGCTGGAACAAGTTATTATTGCAATTTACTGTGTTTGATAATTGGCATAATTATATTCTACTGTTGCGGGCCAATGTGTTTGTTAATAAACCTTTGCCTGTGCATTGTTGTGTTCATTTGTTTCTACCATATATTATTCAAAGTCTTCTTGAAATTATACAGAGATTGAGAAAGACATGAGAAGATCTGTGTGTGGGTGTGGGTGTGTGTGATATGACTACGACGACTAGGACAAGGATTAATAGTAGTAGTAGTTGTTGTAGCAGCAGTAGTAGTAGTAGCAGTAGTAGAAGAACAACAACAACTTCAAGTGGGGTCTATCGATTTTAGAAGAAAGTCTGGATTGGCCAAGTAGATCAAGGGAAGCAAATCGTTAATCGACTATTACCTTTTCTTACAATTGTTTGTTAGCAGTTATTTCCCTTAGTCTGCTACTCGTTCCGCAAGGCAATGACGCCAAGGGCTTTCCTTTTCAAAAGGATGATTTTGACTCCGTGGCAATTACAACAAGATGTCGGCAGATTTTTTCCTCTGACGTATCATTGTCTGTTTTCTGTTTTGAATTTTCTTTTTTTAATTTTAAACTGAAATCTTGAGACTCCTTAAATATCCTTTATGGAAAAGGAGAAAGAACGGAAAACAGAAAGAAAGATAAAAATTTGCGTTTTCATTATAAATTTATAGAAGAATAGGAATAGGAGGAGGAGAAAGAAGAAGAAGAAGAAGAAGAAGAAGAAGAAGAAGAAGATGATGATGATGATGATGATGATGATGATGATGATGATGATGATGATGATGATGTAGAAGATTGATCTTGAGTTGAAAATTAATATTTATTACATTTATTAATATTATATATTGGGAGCTCAGTAGTATAGGCATTGTTTTACAATGTCATTATATAATATATATCCTATCCTATCCTATCCCATAACTCGAAAGTCGTTAGGGCACCACAGACGTTTGTTTAACCAAGGTACTCCATCTTTCTTTGTCCTCAGCAATCCTCAGGGCTTCAGTGTCAAAACAGCCAATTTTCGAAATGTTGTCCTCCCATCTCTTTTTCTGTCTCCCTCTTCTTCTGCATCCTTGCAGGATGGTGTTTGCAAGGCCTGATGCCCTGGTGACGTGGCCATACCTTCGGAGTTTCTGTTTCTTCACCACTGTGAGCATGCCATCGTGTTGTCCAATGGCTTGTGTGATGGTCTGTCAGACTTTGTCATTGATGATGTGCTGGGTATAGGAAATGCCCAGAAGTCTTCTGTAGCACCTCATCTCCATGCTTTGTATTCTTCGTTGTAGGCCTGCCGTGAGAGTCCATATTTCGCAAGCGCAAAGGAAGATGGAGATGACAGGGGAGCGCAGCAGCCCTACCTTGGAGTGTAGACTGAGGGTCCAGTCTTTCCAAATGGCCTTCAAACTTGTCAGAGCAGCAGTTGTCTGTGCGATAATATCTTTACAGTCGGTGTGATGGAATGCGTTTGTGCACAGACTAGACCTCGGTTTATACATTTACATAGAAAGATAGATAGATAGATAGATAGATAGATAGATAGATAGATAGATAGATAGATAGATAGATAGATAGATAGATAGATAGATAGATAGATAGATAGATAGATAGATAGATAGATAGATAGATAGATAGATTTCAGGGTAAATTTCATAGATAGATAGATAGATTTCAGGGTAAATTTCATAGATAGATAGATAGATAGATAGATAGATAGATAGATAGATAGATAGATAGATAGATAGATAGATAGATAGATAGATAGATATATAGATAGATAGATAGATAGATAGACACCTTGAGACTGCGTACCAACTCCTTGGGATAAATATAAACCGAGGTCTAGTCTGTGCACGAACGCATTCCATCGCACGGACTTTAAAGATCCTGACACTCATGTCTTAGGCGGGTGAGTGCCGGTTACACAAATACACCCAGCATGCAAATTAGGTCCCTTCTCCCCATCTTTATTTTAATTTTTTTTATCCTTTATTGTCCCTTTTTATCGTGAAATTCTGGGCGGTCTCCCCTTGGGAAGGCGTAGTCGCAGCCTGTGGCGCGCCCGAACCCAACCTACCTAACATTAGTTGTGATTTTGTTTTACATTTTTGCTGGGGGGAGCAAACCAGAGTACTCGGAGAAAACCCCCGAGACGTTGCCCGAGTCGAAAGTAAATAATATTCGGAGAAACATAACGCCCAGATGCTGGATCGAACCTACACCTGTCAGGCGCCATTGGTTTCTGGCTTGTGGACAAGGCAAGTTAGTCCCGCCTTAGCCCACTTGGCCACAACGCTCGCTCAATCACCCAAGGTTGTGCTCAGTCGTCTAGGCGTGAGACTATGCGCCCAAAGGTTGCAAGTAATATCTTTTTGTTATTCTATTCATCACATTTTTCTCTCATTTTGTTTTTCTTTCTCTTTTTCTGTTATTTTTCGCATTTTGCGTGTTGTTGTTTTTTTCTCTCTCAGAGAGAGACAGAGACAGAGGGACAGAAGCGAAGACAGAGACAGAGACACATAGACACAGAGAGAGTCTGCCGGATAGGGAGAGAGAGAGATAGACGAGGGAGGAATGTAAACTCCGCATAAACTAATTAATAAATATTCAGGTAAAAATACTGAGATCAATGTCTTGGGTTTCAAGCAGCGATCATCGCAATTTATTCCACACCTGCCTGAAAATTAACAGTACAATATATTATAACAATGCTAAAAGGAAAATCGTTAACACATTTCACTGTAATCGTTTAAAGACGAAACAGACACAACAGTATGCAAATACAAAAGAAGATGAAATTCATGTTTGTGTGTTTATCTCTCTCTCTCAAGAATCAATAATCAAGAAAACTTTTTTATCCCCATAACATGTACACGGGGATTTGTGTGCAGTTTTCACTACAACAAAACATTTAATACACACAAGCACAATACTTGACGAAAGCAATAACATTCGTAATATAACACGTAATAGTCAATGAACTTGGACTGATAATTTTTTTTTTTAAAACGTACTCCACTGTGACTGATGAATGGCCTTTCAAGTTTGAAGTTACATTCACCACTGGCGATATGACAGACGGGGTTAGTTAGTTATTCATTGCTTACAGGGTCTAGCGGCCTGTGAAGAGCCGAAACAGGACCACAAAATCAAGACCACAACTTGGTTGAAAGAGGACTCACTCCTGATTCATATAAAAGAGCTGCTGAAACAACCCTAGTGGTAACAATAAAGGCACCCCACCCGCCGGTCAATTATTTATAGAATTCCCGTTTACAAAAACAAAACAGAATATAAACATTATTATAAAACAACAAAACACATACATATAAAATGCCTATATTGCTAAATAATAATAAAGGAAGCCCTATATAGTGACCATTTGGCTGAAAGCCTCCAATATTCCCAAGCTGACCTAACAGACCTCATACACCAATGAGGAGTTTTGGAAGAGTTTTCAAGAAAAAAGGTAGGTGACTGGTTTAGCGAAAAAGATAGTATAGTAGATTAATAGAACAGAGTAGGAATGAGAAATTACAAAGGAGAAAAATAGGACAGTACGAATTTAAAGCACTAGATTTCCAGAAAATGGGGATGCTATTTATAAAAAACAAACAAACGGCACCCTCTCGGGAAGTGGCAGACGGGGAAACTCCACAGTGTCACCAGTGTTAATCTCGTACGATTCATAGAAATCAATATGCACTGTGTATTCTGGGTTTTAACGTGCTAAAGTAACGTGGTTATGCACAATGAGTAAGCCACGATGCTGATATTAAATCCAATCGCTACATGTATCATATGAATGCATGTTTCAATATTGCGAAATACACAGCATTTTACTAGTAGTTATGTATCACACAAAGACCTGCCTACAATTACTCAGTATAGGACACAAATAATAATAATAATAATAATAATAATAATAATAATAATAATAATAATAATAATAATAATAATAATAATAATAATAATAAAGAAAGAAAGAAAAAGAGAGAAAGAAAAATTAAGAAGAAGAAGAAGAAGAAAGCACCACCTCAAAGGACCGACAAATAAAGGTTGATCACAAATAACCCTGCTGAAAGAAAAAAAATTTCAAACTTATATCATTAATTTTTTTTGCAAGAAATTTGTTTTGTAATTAACTTTACCCATTATTTGATTAATTATTTAAATAAATTCACAGCTCCCAACTACACTCGTTAAATTATCAAATCGTGACAATACAGATCAATATTTTTTTGCGAATGCACTATTTTTTCTTATTATAATATAATATAATTTGTTTCTTTTAATTATTCAATTTAATGTTTTATTATAATAATTTTTATAGAATTAATAATTATAATTTATTTATATTATATAAATTATTATTATATAATATAATTTATATAATTTATATATTATAATTTATAAAAATTTATCTATAAATTATATAAATTATATAAATTATATATAATTTATATAAATTATAAATATATTGCAAATAAAAAATAATAATTATTATTATATATTATAAATTATATTAAATTAAATTATATATAATTAGACTCCTCTATTATATATTTTATAATTATATATATATTTTTAAATTATTAATAAATAATAATTTTATTTAATAATTATATTTACATATAATATAAATATAATAAGTTATTATAACTACACTTTAAAAAAGTTATTATTAGGTCTTTTAAAGAAAAAAAAACTTTTACACTAGAAAGTATTTATTATTCCTCAGTATCCTAGTGAAAGCCCTCCGATGGGCATGTGATCAGCTTTAAAAAGACCATTTATAGGCCTAACATCACGACGCTAGGCTAGCACAGGGTTCTTTAATACAGTGATTATGCGTCCTTTAATAACACAGGCACACGATGCTCCCGCTTGATTAATTAACAGCAACGCCTTGTTCACCTTTTGGGCCCTATACCTCTATTTCTGCAGGGAGTATGCCATGTACTGCTATAGCAGACAACCTTTTGAACGGTCAGAAACGAAGATTCGATTCATTTTCGCAAATACTAGACACAATAAAAATGTATAAGCAAATAGCCTAAATTTACATTTTTTACAAATACGTTTTCGCGCAATTTTTATCCTTACCATAGATGCATTTTAAATATGCTATATCTTCTTACTCTAATAAATACTTGTCTGAAATCGTTTTGGAAAAGAAAACAAAAGAATAATTTTAAAAAATAAAATAAGGAAAATATAATAATTTAAATTTCTTGATTTATTCGACTTCCGCACTTGAAGTGGGACATATTATTATGATATAAAATTCAAAGTATCTTCCTATCTATCGCACGCACTCGTACAAAACCTTTCAAAACATAACGAACATTTAAAGACGCAAAACCATGTGACTTCATTTATATATCTATTAATAGTCAAATCAGATTGATTACACACGAAGCGTAATAATTAAAACTTAAACTAGGTACAAGCGAACAATGTGTAAAAAGCACTTTCCTCCTTCAGTTGAAGTACAAATTCATTGGCAACATTATAAATACAAATAAAAACAAGTCCATCGTCAACATAACAAAGCATCTTGTATGTTTAATCAAATAAATCATAATCATGAATGAAATATTCTAATGTAAGAACTTTTTTTAATAATGTAAAATCATCCTCATCCTCATCATCAATCATCATCATCATCATCATCAATATCATCATCACAATCGTCGTCATCTATGACGAGGGATACACATGCAACATTAAACAGTAAAAACAAGTCAAAGTCATTAGAGAGAGCGAGAGAGAGAGAGAGAGGGGGGGAGGGAAAGATATATATATATATATATTTTTTTTAAAATTATTATTATTAAACCGTAATGCCAAATTCGCCATCCACAAAATCCACACATGAAACCATTAGCATAATTATGTATGATAATTGTATGTTATGTCACGTGACTTTGCTAGTGACCAATCAGAAGTACTGTAATAAAATGAACAATCAAGAACAAAAGAACGCAGTAAACATTTTGCAGGCAAATACAAAATGTAACGATATCATATGCATCAATAACGATATTGTCAGCAGTCAGTCGTTCAAAATAGCAGTAGTTTTTCCTTTCCGTCTTTCAGTAGCTATCTCCATGCTCTGACACCACGTGTTTTAGTGACAGATGTGCGTATGTTGTGTATGTTAGAATGTGTGGAGCATGCGAGCCTGTATGTTGTGTATGTTAGAATGTGTGGAGCATGCGAGCATGTATGTTGTGTATGTTAGAATGTGTGGAGCATGCGAGCCTGTATGTTGTGTATGTTAGAATGTGTGGAGCATGCGAGCATGTATGTTGCCTACAGATCGCCGCGTTTTGAGTTTGATTGGCGACTTGGGGAAAAAGCGCGTATATAAAATCCATTATTATTATTATTATTATTATTATTATTATTATTATTATTATTATTATTATTATTACTATTATTATTATTATTATTATTATTACTATTTTTTTTAAATTATTATTATTATTATTATTATTATTGTTATTATTATTATTATTATTATTATTATTATTATTATTATTATCATTGACGTAAAAAGTAGTAATACTTTATAACAATAGACTACATTAGAAAAAAAAGGATAAAGTTCAATTTTATAACATAGTTCTTACATTACTCACTAACTCACCATTTTTCTCCAAATTTCTAACATTATAAAGGAGCCAGTAAAACAAGGCCATTAGTTTATTAGTTACGTTATTGAGTTAATGTTTTACATTTAAGTTTATGTTACTTCATTTTATTTTTTTTAAACTATTTTTATATAATAATAATAATAATAATAATAATAATAACAACAACAACAACAACAACAACAACAATAATAATAATAATAATAATAATAATAATAATAATAATAATAATAATAATAATAATAATAATAATAATAATAAATATTTTTTTAAATTAACTTTATTTCCTTTGCATGTCCGGAATAGCCTTAGTTTATGTAAAATCACGGACACGAACATTGAAAAATTTCCGCATGAAATAACCCATTATATACTAGTACTCAAGGGATGTTTTATGATATTTAGGGTTTTAAATAAAACTTAAATCCTAGTCTGGGGATACATGTTGTGATTAAACAGCGTCCGGCCCGGAAGATGATTTAACCAGTTCGGCTCCGATTCCTGGTCATAATTTTACTTTTCTTTTTTTTTTTTTATAAATGTAATATGGTGTATAATATCATAAATAGACGTTAAATAAAATAATAAATCTATAAATAAATAAAAAACAGAAGCAGATTCATTATTTGTTCGTACTATTGACGTGTTAGCACTGAATGGAAATGTTCAAATTGTGTGACGGACGTCTCACTGTGAAAACAATATGAAGCAATGAGTAAAATGAAATAAAATAAAATAAAGTTAATGAACCCATTAGCTAAGCAGCACAATATAAAATAAGCATACATATATAACGTTTTCAGCACATAAAAATTTAAAATGAAATAAATAAATTAAGTAATACGCAAACCAATGCTTAAATAAATAAATAAATAAATAACAATATATAAGTTAGCACGCTGTATTTGACCAGCTGGATCACTTCATTCAGCAAACTTTGTTGTAATTAATGGAGCACCGCGGGTTACGGGGAGAGAGAGACCTAACATGAAGGAGGAGGGGAAGCTTGGAGACAAATGACGGTAGTAAGTAAGTTACAATTCCAAAACAAAAATCCATATTTTCTCCAAACACATCTTTTTTTGAAAAAAATTTGTTTTAACCATTTCAGTTTTTACAAAAAATAGTGCGCAGAAAGAACAAAACAGTCATCTCAACAACAAACAATAATAACAACAACAAAACCACCACAACAACAACAGATGAAATGTAAATAGTTGAATGTTAAAATGAATAAATAACCTCTCAAAAACAAAAACCAGGAATGAACGAATGAACATTGAGGTTTAACGTCTACACCCACCATTGGCGATATGGCAGACGGGGATAACCATCCCAGGGAAAGAGGGGTAGGGACCTAAAACCAGGAACGATCAACAGCGCAATTTATAGTAAGACAACCATAACCACCACCACCACCACCACAGCTACGACAACAACAACGATAGTGACAACAATTGTATGTTGGGTTAAATTAGAGTAATATTATATACCAGTTAGTTACCAGTTTTATCAAGAGCGAAAAAGCGTAACAGTTATTACAATAATGTTGTCATCAAGGAAAACATAAAAGGAAGGAAAGTTTATAACTTGAAATGGAGCAAAAGAACGCGTTTTATACTACAAGGCCCAAAATATGCCTTCTGTTTACGGTATCCCGACCAACCCTAAAAAACAACAACAACAAAAAAAAAAAACGATCTATCGACCCTATTTTTGTCCCTATGTTGCCGTAAACATAAAATTTTTTTGGTCTAAGCAAAGGTTCATTTTCAGAGTTCCTCACGTGTTAAGGATTATTGCGTTAACGGTTACAAAGCTGTGCGTCAATGGCTAAAATAATGTATTTATTTTATTATTTTTATATAGCGCGTTTTTCAGCTCAAGAGCTGCTCAATGCGCTGGACGATACAGGATGTACCTCCAGCCGCTCTTGGCACCCACTTGCTGCCTTTAGGCGCAGCGTGGGAGGCCCAGACCACTGAGCAAGCACAATCTTGCGCCACCGGGCTGTGCGATGACGGAGTAGTACAGTAAGTCCTCGGGTTACGCCGGTCTCGACTTACGTTGTTTCGTGGTTGCTCATCCCCACACAAATATAATAAATAATATTACGCGTCGTTCCGTCTTACGTGGTTTAGCGTCGTAAGCGACGTAAACAAACGGGAGCTAGTTTAATTCATGTGGTAAGGAATTGTTTTCTCTTCCTTTTAATACTATTTTTTTTTCTGTCATTAACAGTTACAGTACAGTATATAGCACTGTACGCACAGTACAGGTATTTTTCTTTAAGTTCCGACTTACGATGAAATCGGGTTACGACGCGTCCAACGAAAGGATAAACGTCGTAGCTCGAGGACCCCTTGTACTTGGTGTAGGCGCGTAGATGACACTTATCCGTCTAGGACAGGAGCGTAAGATGTGTAGTGTCCGTGCGATTGAATGCTTGTATGCACAGATTAGATTTTGGTTTATACTCTCAACCGAAGAAGTTTTGATATAACCGCTGCCCGTGCCAAGGTATCTTTTTCCTCATAAAGAAATAATAATAATAATAATAATAATAATAATAATAATAATAATAATAATAATAATAATAATAATAATAATAATAATAGCATGATAAATACATAGATTACATTACATTACATGGTTATTGTCTTACGTTCAGCGGACTCTTCCGAGCCAAATCAGGACCAGAGAAGTGAAAGAGGACTCACCCCCGATCCGCATAAAAGATCTGCCGAAACAACCCTAGTGGTAACACTGAAGGCAATCTACCAGCCGGTCACTTTACAATAAAGACATCCCACGCAGGGGACACTGTGGCTATACTCTAATTTATCGAACCCCCGTTTACAAGAACAAAATAGTATACAAACATCACTATACAATATCAACAAAACACTTACATAAAAATGCCTACATTGCTAAATAATAACACCATAGGAAGCCCTAGTGACCATTTGGCAGAAAGCGTCCAATATTCCCAAGCTGATCGAACAGACCTCAAACACAAATGAGGAGGAGTCTTGTCCCGGAAGAGTTTTCAAGAAAAAAAGGTAGGTGACTGGTCTAGCGAAGAAGAACATAGTATTCTAGATTGATAGAACAGAGTAGGAATGAGAAAGAACAAATGAGAAAGACAGCGACAGTGGGAATTTAAAGCACACAATTTCCAGAAAGTGGGGATACTATTTATACTGAAAAATTCATAGATAAATAAAATAAATACATAAATAAATGAGGCACTTTTCTATGGCCGAATTCAAGCGCGGCAATCTGAAGAGATCGCTGATACAGAAGACGGAAAAGAACTAAAGTTGTATTTGTGGACTATAAAGGATTTTAAGTACCCTACGCGCTATTATTACTGCATTACACACAGCGTAACTGAAACTTTACGAGTAGGCCTACCTCTCACAAAAGGAGAGACCAAAGTAAGTCTCAGACATGCAGTGCAGCCGCAGCCATGTTCTAAAGGTAGACATTGCCAGTGTTTGACACAATTATTTGTTTGTCTCCCCTATGGTTTGATCATCTTGGCTTTTCAACGTTACTCCAATGATTTCATGAATATCAGTCAAACACAGTTTGCACATGTACATCACGTTCGCGCTAACAGATTAAAACAAACAAAAAATGTTTCTCTCAAATGACTGTAAACAAAATATAAACATACAAAGTGATCATCGAGATATATATAGTGTGAATAGGAAGCACAAAGACAAATACAATGTCACACATTAGGTATAATAAAAATGATATAATAATAATGATAATAATAATAATAATAATAATAATAATAATAATAATAATAATAATAATAATAATAATAATAGAGCGCTCTCATTAAGGTATCAGTAGCAAGAAATTTCGCTACAACATTTATACAGTTAATTTAAACATTGTGTTTCATTATATAAATATAAAACATCTATCAAAAGACATACTAATGAAGGGTATGAACATTGCAAACGCCTGACCTAGAACAAGGGATACTGGGAGTTGGTAACACGACATTACAGCGATTATTGAGGTTTAAGAACAAGATTTAAAATAAAATAAAATAAAATAGAGGTGTGCGTTCACACAGGCCTCTCTCCATACTGTTTTGGCAAACTTAAAGCTTTGTCCTCAGTGACACAATTGTTCTTGACACTGTACACAGTGCTCAATTCTGAGAATCAAGTTTTCCAGTGTTCAGTTCCCATAAGCAGGTTTTCCACAGTGTTCAATTCTCACAATCAAGATTACGCGTCTGGGTTCCATCGTTCACCTCATCATGTTGTCGTTGCTAAAGAATAACTAAGAATCCTTGTGTTACACACAGCCTGTCTCGCCAATGCGTGTATGGCATCAAAAAGCGGCTGAAAACCTTCGTCTTTGACTTACTGACACTGGCACTTTTACTTTTCTGCCCTCATTTGGTTTTTTCTCAGCGCACTGAGCATGCTACCACAGCATTGGAGAAAACGCGCCACAGAATTATGTGTTGAGCATCAACATCGTCACGAATCAGCAGACACGCTATCCGCAATAGCCATCGTCTCAACAGGACTGAGGACGCAGGATGAAGGGGCCGGGAGTACAGTCTATAGCTATGCACAGTATTTAGCCCGTATCGTAGACACCAACCAGTGACATAAACCACAGGCAACTTTAAAATCATGGTTGTTGTGGTCAACATTGTTGAATTCTATCCGAATTGTTCTAGAATCGTATGGCAACGGAGATAACAAGACTTTATTGCCATATTCTTAATTCGTCTTCATTATTTTTACGGGCCATTTTGTAGTTGACAGCTGCGAAAACAACTCTTCCATGCTCTGCAGTTCTTTCTGAATTGTGAATGCGGCAAGCACGTTCAATCAGCTTGGAAGTATAACTAACGTTAGCGAATCTGCTGCAGCAATAGTCTAAATTTATCTGCAGTTTTAACAAAAAATATGTAGCTCACTAGCCCGACGGGACCTTATTTCGTCTTCTCATTCATCCCATCTTATTTTCCTCATCACTTTAGTCAAGTTTGAGTGGATCCTGCAATGTCTCTCTCATAATGTGTGGACACATTTGAGTTCCATTTTGTGAGAATGCATGCTGTTAAGTGTAAACGGGCTATTGATAACTGCAGACTTCTGGCTTCGGCCTGGTCAGTTCCGTAGGCGAGTTGACAGTCAATTGTAGCTGTCAGCACCTCTACTTTGATAGCGGGCATTTTTTCCCTCAATACCCAAAAGCTTAAATCCACGTTAAAATCCAGCTTCATCGCCGAGGAATTTTCATTTCTTTACAAAGCATTCCAGAAGAAACTAAGTCTATTAATTATTGTTTGTCCGAATCAGAGCTGTGTAAAGAGTAACTTTTAACTACGTATTGGTAGATAAATTATAAGAGCTGGTTAAGTAATAAAAATATTTTTAACAATAAAACAATACAAATAAGAAATAAATAAGTTACTAAATTAATTAATTCATACATTTAAAAAAAGAAAGAAAGAAAGAGTGGTCCTTCAAAAGAAAATAACAATTTCTGAAAAATTGTTTTTGGGAAAGTTTACCACATCGGAGTGATCAGAGCGTCGTTCCGCCAGTGATCGAGTGTAGACATGGCGCGAACATCCGAGCCAAGCATCGTCGAGTCCTGCGTTCTTTCGCAACGTCTCCTGAGCACTAGAAAGTGTGTGACATCCAGCGGTACACTGCAGACATTTTCAGTTTGCGTGCACATTCTGTGAATATTGGCCTCGTTATAAAACCATTCGAGACACGCAATGAATAGCTAGTTCTTGGTTCTCAGACCTCCGTCAGTTTGACAAGAGGTAAAAGATATGACTGTGGCTTGAAAACAACAACAAAACAAAAAACGAAGAAGAATGCATCCTAACACAACACTACACAACTATGTTTTCAATGTGTAATAGGCCTACGCTGCTGAATCAGAGAATTTCGTCCAAATCAAAGTTGGTTCGTATAACACAATTTCGCGCTGTAATTTCAGACAGGGACGAGCGAGTAACGAAAATCATTTCAGTAGCACAAACACTGTTGGGCAGCTACTGCGCTTCACACTTATTATTACCAAAACGCTGGTCGAAAATACGATGACGGCTGTCATCATTATAAACAGTCTAGTGGAGTCATTCATCCTTCATGATGTCACTTCATGACCCGTTGACCCCTGGCATTCCGTGACTTTGAGACTGCTGGGACGGCACGTGGTGGGATACAGTCACGTGACCTTGCTGCTGATGCATGACGGAACCGGGTGGCGCTGGTAGACCGCCATTTCCGGTCTGCATGGGGTGATTTCCGCCGAGGTTGGGCATGTGACCGTGACCTCCACTTCCGTTGGTGCTGCCACTTCCGGCCGACATGGCGGACTGAGGGGAGCTCATCTCTTCTCTCTTCTGAAGCTTCTTGGCCTTGATTCTAAAGAGGACAAGGTGGAAAACATGTTATGAGTTTATTATTTTATTTTTATAAACAAAACTGAAGACTTCTTCTCATGTTAAATAAACCTGTGGACCATCTGTACACTATATAGCATAACGCTTCCGAAGACAACGGAAATCGTCTGCTGGGGTTGAAGCGGGTGTAGGATATATAGCATGCGGTCTATTAATATTTAGCTTCTGAATTTGAGTTTACGCACTGTTTCTTCCTCTTTAAATTATGATTGGTTTGTTATTTACAGTTCCCGTTTTCTTATGATCATCACTCAGTAAGCTGTAGCAGAATCGATACTAGAAAGAAAGAAAGAAAGAAAGAAAGAAAGAAAGAAAGAAAGGTAGAATTAATAAAATGAAATGGAAAAAGAAAGACAGAAAGAAAGAAAACAATTTTTAAGACGAGAATAAAGAAAACATGTAGAATGAAAACAGAAAGAAAGAAAACAGAAACAAAGAAAAAGACAAGATATAAAAAGAGAAAAAAGAAAGAAAAAAAAAGAGAAAGATTAAAAAAAGAAACAAATGGACGAAGAATAACAATAGAAAGACGGACAGAAAGATTATAAAAATTTTAAATGAAATTTAAAATATTTATTTAAAAAATTAAAGAAAGACAAAAATAAAATTAAATTTAAAAAAAAGAGAGAAAACACAAACAAAACAAAAAAAGAAAGAAAAAAAAGAGAATGGAAAAAAAGAAAAAAAAAGAAAACAGAAAAAAAAAAGAAAAAAAAGAATAAATAAAAAAAATAAAATAAAATAAAACAAACAAACAAATAAAACAAAATGGAAAGAACAAAAACCAAATAAAGTCGAGCGGAAGGAACAAAGGAAAGAAGATAGAAAGAAAGAAAGAAGAAAGAAAGAAAGAAAGAGCTCAATCGACCACTTAACAGTTAAGAAAAAAAAAGATTCTGAAGTCTCCTGCCACTTACTCTTTAATAAACCATATGATGATGATGATGATGATGATGATGATGATGATGATGATGATGATGATAATGATGATGACGACGACGACGTTGATTGCGACTTTTAGGGCGCTTAACCCATGAAGATCTTGCTCGAAGATGGCAAAACATTACAGATACATCTGACGACCAACACCGATAAAAACCACATAATATTAATAACCCTCGAAGAAGAAATGATCTAAATACGGAAGCGACACAACTACAAACAAAATACCCACTTCTTAGATATATCAACTAATGAAATGCTGAAAACAGGTGTGTCTTTGAGCGACGGCCAAAAGACAAAAGACTCTCAGGTTAGTTTACATGTAGTTCTTGAGGAAAGTTCATTCCAGAGGGTAGAGGAGCAGAATTTGAAAATAAACAATAATAGTCAAAGACGATTTTTCATGTATTCAGACGAATTTGGAATTCATATGTGGGTCTGTTTTGCTGAACTAAGGACTTGTGCCTTTAATACAAGAAGAAGGAAAGAATAGAGTCTTACTTCAAACAAAATTTTTAAGGAAAGACTGGAAAGGTCTTATTTTGTAGGCTACACAAGATTGCAAGGATCTTACATTGAACAAAACTATGTAAAGGAAATAATTGAAGGATCTTACTTTGAACACAAGATTGCAAGGATATTAAATTGAACAAAACTTTGTTAAGAATTTAATGGAAAGGTCTTACTTTGAACACAAGACTGCAAGGATCTTACATTGAACAAAACTATATAAAGAAAATAATTGAAGGGTCTTACTTTGAACACAAGACTGCAAGGATCTTACATTGCACAAAACTATGTTAAGAAATTAATGGAAATGTCTTACTTTGAACACAAGACTGCAAGGATCTT
The DNA here is from genome assembly GCA_036898135.1 of Oncomelania hupensis. NCBI lineage: Eukaryota > Metazoa > Mollusca > Gastropoda > Littorinimorpha > Pomatiopsidae > Oncomelania > Oncomelania hupensis. The sequence continues at coordinate 50,544,050 of CM072525.1, read as the reverse complement.
ACACTGAACAAAACTATGTTAAGGAAATAACTGAAGGTTTTACTTTGAACACAAGAATTGAAGGGTCTTATTAAGTTATTTTTTAAAAACAAGAATGCAAAGGTCTTACTTTGGACAAAAACTGTACATGAAATAATGGAACGGCCTTACTTCACACACAAATGATTGACTCACCTTCGATTTTGAAACCATATTTTGATCTGTCTCTCGGAGAGGTTGATAAGCTGGGAGAGCTCCCACCTCCGCGACTTGGAGATGTAGGTGGAACTGGCGTACTCCCTCTCCAGCTCTGCGATCTGAAACTTGCTATAGGGCCTCCGTCGCTTGCGAAGTGTCACCGTGGTAGGAGCTATAGATGTGGAGGGAAGGTGGATGGATTGTTGAATATCTGCGAGACACGCCATACAAGAAATAGGCTTTAAATATGTGTTACGTTGAAACGCGAACGATGGTGCGTGTGAAACGCCCGCGATAGATCTGATCGTTTTATTTTGCAAAGCATTCAATAACAGAGTGTATATACCTTTGATTTGATTTTGCGTTGTTGTTAGGAGAAGCTTTGTATAACGTTAATAATTTTCGTTAGTCGATATTATTGGAGAATTCTCTAGATTTGCTTGTTTACTGTCGATCGAAGCTTCGCGATAGGTGTAGATATTTGAGAACATTCTTGGACCGAAAAGAAAGATGTATGACCTAATACAGTGATGACGAAGTTTAGTTTGATTGGTTGTAACGCGTCACTCGGGAACGTTCTGACGTTATCTGGAGTCGAGAAAAACTATATAATTGATGCATTGTAAAAAACAGAGAAGAGAGAAAGTGAAAGCGATTGAGCGATTATATGCAGTTGTTGATGTACACTGAATAAGTTAGAAAACTTCATACGACGACTTATGCCTTGTTGCTGAGTGAACAGGTTGTTTGGTTAAACGAATCCGAGTTACACTTATCAGGAGGATTCAAGCATTGGGGCTGAATCAACTACTGATAGAAACAACACCAAACGAGTGTACCAATATGTAATAATGATGCCCTTATTCATCAGTGTGGAGTGATTTGTCACACAGGAAATAACATTTAAATATTTAAATTCCTGCGTGTGGACTGATTTGTTTTGAACATATTGATGGGGCAAATTTTGGCGTTTGAGTGGGATGTTGCGTGTTGAGACTGTGAGACGCCAGCTGTGTGGTCTTTGGAGGAAGCTCCTTCAATGTTTATTTGAACGTGTTGATAGGTAAAAGGTTCGCAGAAAAACAAGGTACAAGCAAGTATGTAACTAATTACGACAGTAAATAAGTAAATAACTAATGAAATAAAGAGGTAAATAACTAATTAATTTAAAAAAATCTTCTTCTTCTTCTTCTTCTTCTTCTTCTTCTTCTTCTTTTCTTCTTCTTCTTCTTCTTCTTCTTCTTCTTCTTCTTCTTCTTCTTATTATTATTATTATTATTATTATTATTATTATTATTATTATTATTATTATTATTATTATTATTATTATTATTTAAGAAGAAGAAGAAGAAGGAGAAGAAGAAGAAGAAGATGATGATGATGGTGATGATGATGATGAGGATGATGAGGATGAGGATGATGAAAAGGAGTATTGATGGATTAAAAGGTGTTGAACTGTTGAAATAATAATAACAAGAAGAAGAACAAGATGATGATGATGATGATGATGAGGAGGAGGAGGAGGAGGAGGAGGAGGAAATTTAAGCAGAAGGAAGGAAATACAATAGTAAATAAACAACGGTGTCAGCAGCAGTAACAAACGCAGAAGTGTGCAATGAATCATATTGACATTCTTCTGCTATTCATACTCCCACAATTATATAATACAAAACTGACCAGAGGTGTCCATTTCTTAGCTAAATATAATTGTAACCGTCACTCCCTACGATAAACTGGCCTAAATAATAGTCTAATAAAGTAAACTTGTCATAGAGGTTTAAGCCTTTTTCCAATAAGACGTGTTTGCACTGGACACGACCTTGCTGAGAGTGCGAGACCCTATTGGCTAACAGTGTAAATTACCTTGTATTACCAATTCTTACATTAAATCAAACATGGTCACCTTCAAACAACTATACTTGAACGAAAACATGGCCGATTGACAACGCCTGCACCAGTTGACCTCTCGTTGAATACTATTTCATTCTTCGCCGTGCGAGAGCTACAGAAAGGGACATAACCGTCAAGTAAAAAGACTGGTGAGTGAAAGGTGTCAGAGAGCATGCAGTAAATAGTGGTCCACTGACATTGTGCCTTCCACCACATCATCTCTCTCTGACCTCGCGTGCATGCGCCGAGACCTCGCTTAACCTGGTATACTATCAACACTTGCCAAAGTCACCTGCTACACACAAGGATCCTGTTTAAAAAATGGACATGTGTACAATAGTACAGACAAGCTTTAATCACGAAATCTAATGCATTCACACACACACACACCTACACGCACACACACACACACACAGATAAGTATATCGTTGCACATGTAAAGAACACTGTTACATTAAAATATATCTTGGAAAAAACCACGAAACATGCATATGAATAAAAGTGATGTTGATTTGTAAAAAAAAAGCACACACACTTTCTCTCTCTCTTTTTCTCACACACACACACAAACACACACAGCACCCGAAACGCATAAGCACACATTATGTATACTTAAACCTTACACTTTTAAGCCTGGGGCTAAATCAATAGATTTTATATTTATCAACATAAATTCAACATTAAAATTATAGCGGAGTTATAAGGGGAAAAATGCACATGATTAACAGAAATAAAGGATGATAAATACTGCGTCATACGCGCTCGTATGTACACACACACACACGCACACACACACACGCACACACACAAGTATGTAAAACACCAAGACGGTTTTTTTAAGAATGCAAGAATCGAAAGTGATTTTTTTTGACGGAAAGAACGCAAACTTCTTCTAGAAATGTAAGAATCTAATGCAAAATTGGCTCTTTCCGTCTCAAAAGTTGACCTAGTTCGTCTCCTATAGGCGACGAAATAGGTCGAACTTTCTTGCAAAATTTCCCGAAAATTGACTGGATTTTTTCCGTCCCGGATAGAGCACTCCCTTGTACTTAAAACACTCTCATGCACTACAACTGCACTCCCATGCACTAAAAGAGCACTCCTGTGTACTTAGAAAAAAGTGGGTGGCTGGAAAACACTGGGTGGCTAATACACACACCCATTTCCTGCATAAAAAGCAAGGTTAGTCACCCATTTCAACCGGTCCTGATTTGGCTCGGAAGAGTCCGCTGGACCTAAAGCAACAATCAATCCATCCAACCCATTTCAAGGCTTATACCTCCGCACACCCACACACACACACTCACATATTTGCAATACATCACAACTGGGTTTATTTAAGAATATAGGAATCGGAAAGTGATTTTTGTAGAGAAAAGGGTTAGGGCAGGGCTAGGGATAGATCTACAGCTAACCCTTACCCGAACCCTTGTCTAAATGGTTGACCTAGTTCGTGTCCTATAGGCGACGAAATAGGTCGAATTTTCTTCAAAATTTCTCCGAAAATTGACTGTATTTTCTCCGTTCCGGATAGAGCACTCCTGTGTACTTAAAACACTCTCATGCACTACAACTGTGCACACCCATGCACTAAAAGAGCACTCCCGCGCACTTAGAAAAAAGTGGGATAATGGAAAAAAAAGTGGGTTCCAAGCACATAAACCCATTTGTTACTAAGAAAGACAAGGTCTGCTACCCATTTGTGCGTTTATTCACGTGCACCCACACCCACACAGTTTGGATGGCTGATGGTTACCCAGTTTTGCCTACTTGCGTCAACGCCAGTCTATTCGGTATTTTGTGTTCGTTGTGTGTGTGTGTGTGTGTGTGTGTGTGTGTGTGTGGGTGTGTGTGTGTGTGTGTACGTGCTTAAATAAAATATATATGGGCGGTGGCTGCTGTTGCTTTTGTTGTTGTGACTGTTTTGCAGTAACTCTCCGTTTTCTGGGATTTTTAAAAAATTGTGTTTGCCATTGTAGCTGCGGTGGTTGCTGCTACTGCTTTGTAGTTACGTCTGTTTCATTTCTTTTTCTGTACTGTAGTTTTGCTGCTTTTGGCCGTTTTGAAATATGTTTTCTTTATTAACGTTTGGCATTCAGTCATGAGTAAAATAATTCATTACTTATGGTTGAGACATTTTGTTATTGCTTTGCTTTGCATATGCTTTGAATGTTTAACGTTTGTGATGTCAGCTTTGTAACTGTGAACTCACTTTGTTGTGGGCCTTGTGGCCTGACAAATATCATTAAATTGTCTCAATTGTCTCAACTGTCATACACACACACAAACACACCTACCCACACACCCCACACACACACACACACACACACACACACACAACACGCACACACACTGTCATCAAACCAAATTTCAACAAGAAAATTTAACTCTCTAAAATGAAGCTTGGCCAATTGCTCCCTGTTAATAAAATACTGCCAAACCTAACACCAATTTGACCACGTGCAATGTAGCTTTGATACAACCTCTGCATCTCGATGCATGTTCATCATAAAAGTTATAATTAACACTGTAAAAAACATATTTACGGAATAAAACAGAGAACTGCTAGAGTTCAAAACGTACAATAATGACATTAGCAATCGATACATGAAGTAAACAAAGAAAGCTAACTTGCTAATACAGAACAACAATACAATTATGGAATTTAAAAGTTTGGTTTACAAAACAGAAAAGCTTTGCTAGGTGTAAGACGCACAATACAAAACAAAGTACAGTAAGTGAAGTTATAGTTATGTACGGCACAAAATGAAGAAATGTATAATAATGATGCATAGCACACTCTCGCCCTCCTCCTTCCTCACACCTTCCCCACCCCACAAACACACGCATGACAAGACCAAGAACCTTTACACATAGGCATCATAATCCAGTCAACTCATTTATTTTGATGTTCAACACTTTTTAAGTGCGTTTTCTCCAGGTTAGCATTTTTGGTGCGCTCAAAAATTGAGTACAGAAAAATAAGATAAGGGAAAAAAGAGCCATTTTCATTTCACTAGTGTGCAAAACAGATCATCCAACAGAACAATACATCGTGCACAATGGACTTTCAGTACCAGGTATGACTACACACGTGGTCCGACTACAACCCCTATAACTCACATTGCCGTTTATTTCCTAAGTTGTTCGTTCCACAGCTTATTAAAACACACAGACGCTCGCACACACACGTACATTCACAAACACGCACGTACACATACACACTCAGTCACAAGGACTCACGCTCGCACACATATATACATACGCACGCACACGAAGGCACATAAAGCATATCCTTGGCGCCGTGAAGGCACCGAGTGCACTGCTTTTCTAGATGATTTATATTTGACAGAACGACGTCCGAATTATACAGATTAACCTAGACAAGGCAAAAGTATATGTGACGAGGCCTCGCTTAAAGGGATCCAATTTGTAAAATATTGGCAAAAATTAGTTTAGCTGAAAATGTGCATTGTTATGACATAAAACAATAATTAAGTAAGCTTTTGTTGTCAGACCAATCGCTAAAGTTTGAAGTTTCCATTTCTGTTCTAATATTGAGTGATTCCCCCTGTTTAACGGTACACAAATACGCTCTACGATCTACTGGAAGATTTTTTTTCGCTACAAAAGGTAAAATGGTTAAATCGTTGAGGTGGTTAAGAAGGTCAAATAGAGTCAAAATTGGCAGCTCGTCGAGTCAGTAGACTCTTCAAAAGTCAAATTATATAAAGGGTAGACTCTGAAGACTGGTGAAATCCTATCCTATCCTATCCTATCCTATCTCGTAACTCGGAGGCCGTAAGGTCACCACAGATGATCGTTTAACCAGCGTACTCCATCTTTCCCTGTCCTCAGCAACCCAGATTGTTTCGCTCAGTGTCAAACCAGTCCATTCTCGAATGTTGTCCTCCCACCTCTTTTTCGGTCTCCCCTCTTCTTCTACCTCCTTGCAGTGTGCCTTGCAGGATGGTCTTTGCAAGACCTGATGATCTGGTGACGTGGCCATACCATCGAAGTTTCCGTTTTTTCATCACTGTGAGCAAGTCATCGTGTTGTCCAATGGCTTGTGTGATGGTCTGTCGGACTTTGTCGTTGGTGATGTGGTGGGTATAGGAAATGGGTATCGTAAATATAGTAATATATGGGTATAGGAAATGGGTATCGTAAATATAGGAATATATGGGTATAGGAAATGGGTATCGTAAATATAGGAATATATATGGGTATAGGAAATGGGTATAGTAATTATAGGAATATATGGGTATAGGAAATGGGTATCGTAAATATAGGAATATATGGGTATAGGAAATGGGTATAGTAAATATAGGAATATACGGGTATAGGAAATGGGTATCGTAAATATAGGAATATATGGGTATAGGAAATGGGTATAGTAAATATAGGAATATATGGGTATAGGAAATGGGTATAGTAAATATAGGAATATATGGGTGTAGGAAATGGGTATCGTAAATATAGGAATATATGGGTATAAGGAATAGGAATGGGTATAGCAACATGAATCAAAATCCACGTTCAGATAAATTGCAGAAATCGTAATAACAGTAATTAGAAAGTTCACAAGTAATGAAATTTGTAATTGAAAAGTGAGAAAACAAAAACAAAGGATGGGGACAGGGGGGGAGGGAGTAGGTGGGAGGGGAGTGCACAATGAAGGAGGGACAAATATTGGTGGTGAGGTAGGAAAAGGAAATAGTGGGTAGAAGACTGGCAAGAAGGTGTGTTGGTCAGTTACGGTGGGCTGCTTTTTATGTGTATTCCCAGTGGCTGGAGGCATCCTAGAAGCGACAAATGATTTCAGATTCCATGAACTCTCTGTAACAACCATCACCAACCACTGTTACGCCACAAAACTGCTAGGCTGTGAAGTGGCACGTTAAAGGGGTCAGCAAATGGGGTTGACCTTTGTAGGAGGATGTTATCCATGTCTTATAAATCTTTCATTAAAAGTTCTGTTAAGTCTTACTAGTGTACAGTATACTACAAAGCTCACAGCACATGATATAAACAACATCAGCAGGTAAAGGCACGACGTATTTCCAATTGATTGATTTATTGTTCGTTCAGACTAAATAAGGTCTTTTGGAACAAAGAGGGTGAGAGGTTTCGGAGAGGGGTGGGTACCGCGCTTCAAGCATCAAGTGGGCGTCTCGGGCGGCTTGAGTTAGAG
>CM072525.1:50475514-50536289 GCA_036898135.1 Oncomelania hupensis | reverse complement strand
ACACAAATACACCCAGCATGCAAATTAGGTCCCTTCACTTCATCTTTATTTTATTATTTTTATCCTTTATTGTCCCTTTTTTATCGTGAAATTCTGGGCGGTCTCCCTTGGGAAGGCGTAGTCGCAGCCTGTGGCGCGCCCGAACCCAACCTACCTAACATTAGTTGTGATTTTTTTACATTTTTGCTGGGGGGAGCAAACCAGAGTACTCGGAGAAAACCCCCCGAGACGTTGCCCGAGTCGAAAGTAAATAATATTCGGAGAAACATAACGCCCAGATGCTGGCTCGAACCCACACCTGTCAGGCGCCATTGGTTTCTGGCCTGTGGACAAGGCAAGTTAGCCCCGCCTTAGCCCACTTGGCCACAACGCTCGCTTAATCACCCAAGGTTGTGCTCAGTCGTCTAGGCGTGAGACTATGCGCCCAAAGGTTGCAAGTAATATCTTTTTGTTATTCTATTCATCACATTTTTCTCTCATTTTGTTTTTCTTTCTCTTTTTCTGTTATTTTTCGCATTTTGCGTGTTGTTGTTTTTTTCTCTCTCAGAGAGAGACAGAGACAGAGGGACAGAAGCGAAGACAGAGACAGAGACACATAGACACAGAGAGAGTCTGCCGGATAGGGAGAGAGAGAGACAACGAGAGAGGAATGTAAACTCAGCGTAAACTAATTAATAAAATAAAGATGATTGTATTCAGGTAAAAATACTGAGATTGATGTCTTGGGTTTCAAGCAGCGATCATCGCAATTTATTCCACACCTGCCTGAAAATAATAACAGTACAATATATTATAACAATGCTAAAAGGAAAATCGTTAACACATTTCACTGTAATCGTTTAAAGACGAAACAGACACAACAGTATGCAAATACAAAAGAAGATGACATTCATGTTTGTGTGTTTATCTCTCTCTCTCTCAAGAATCAATAATCAAGAAAACTTTATTATCCCCATAACATTTACGCGGGGATTTGTGTGCAGTTTTCACTACAACAAAACATTTAATACACACAAGCACAATACTTGACGAAAGCAATAACATTCGTAATATAACACGTAATAGTCAATGAACTTGGACTGATAACTTTTTTTTTTTAAAACATACTCCACTGTGACTGATGAATGGCCTTTCAAGTTTGAAGTTACATTCACCACTGGCGATATGACAGACGGGGTTAGTTAGTTATTCATTGCTTACAGGGTCTAGCGGCCTGTGAAGAGCCGAAACAGAACCACAAAATCAAGACCACAACTTGGTTGAAAGAGGACTCACTCCTGATTCATATAAAAGAGCTGCTGAAACAACCCTAGTGGTAACACTGAAGGCACCCCACCCGCCGGTCAATTATTGATAGAATTCCCGTTTACAAAAACAAAACAGAATATAAACATTATTATAAAACAACAAAACACATACATATAAAATGCCTATATTGCTAAATAATAATAAAGGAAGCCCTATATAGTGACCATTTGGCTGAAAGCCTTCCCAAGCTGACCTAACAGACCTCATACACGAATGAGGAGTTTTGGAAGAGTTTTCAAGAAAAAAGGTAGGTGACTGGTTTAGCGAAAAAGATAGTAAAGTAGGTTAATAGAACAGAGTAGGAATGAGAAATTACAAAGGAGAAAAACAGGACAGTACGAATTTAAAGCACTAGATTTCCAGAAAATGGGGATGCTATTTATAAAAAACAAACAAACGGCACCTTCTCGGGAAGTGGCAGACAGGGAACTCCACAGTGTCACCAGTGTTAATCTCGTACGATTCATAGAAATCAATATGCACTGTGTATTCTGGGTTTTAACGTGCTAAAGTAACGTGGTTATGCACAATGAGTAAGACACGATGCACGATATTAAATCCAATCGCTACATGCATCATATGAATGCATGTTTCAATATTGCGAAATACACAGCATTTTACTAGTAGTTATGTATGACACAAAGACCTGCCTACAATTACTCAATATAGGACACAAATAAATTAATAATAATAATAATAATAATAATAATAATAATAATAATAATAATAATAATAATAATAATACAGTAATAATAATAATAATAATAATAATAATAATAATAATAATAATAATAATAATAATAATAATAAAGAAAGAAAGAGAGAAAGAAAAATTAAGAAGAAGAAGAAGAAGAAAGCACCACCTCAAAGGACCGACAAATAAAGGTTAATCACAAATACCCCTGTTGAAAGAAAAAAAAATCAAAATTAAATCATTAATTTTTGTTGCAAGAAATTTGTTTTGTAATTCACATTACCCATTATTTGATTAATTATTTAAATAAATTCACACCTCCCAACTACACTCCTTAATTTATAAAATCGTGACAATACAGATCAATATTTTTTGCGAATGCACTATTTTTTCTTATTATAATATTATATAATTTGTTTATTTTAATTATTCAATTTAATTTTTTATTATAATTATTTTTTATATAATTAATAATTATAATTTATTTATATTATATAAATTATTATTATATAATATAATGAATATAATTTTTATATATATATATATATATATATATATATATATATATATATATATATATATATATATATATATATATATATATAAAATATATAATATATATATAAAATATAAATTATATATAGGCCTATTACATATATTATATATAATTTAGACTATATAAATTATAAATATATTGCAAATAAAAAAATAATTATTATTATATATTATAAATTATATTAAATTAAAATATATATAATTATTATATATTTTATAATTATATATATATTTTTAAATTATTAATAAATAATAATTTTATTTAATAATTATATTTAAATATAATATAAATATAATAAGTTATTATAACTACACAATTTTTTAAAAGTTAATATTAGGTCTTTTAAAAAAAACTTTTTACACTCAAAAGTATTTATTATTCCTCAGTATCCTAGTGAAAGCCCTCCGATGGGCATGTGATCAGCTTTAAAAAGACCTTTTATAGGCCTTACATCACGACGCTAGGCTAGCACATGGGTCTTTAATACAGTGATTATGCGTCCTTTAATACCACAGGCACACAATGCTCCCGCTTGATTAATTAACAACAACGCCTTGTTCACCTGTTGGGCCCTATACCTCTATTTCTGCAGGAAGTATGCCAATTACTGCTATAGCTGACAACCTTTTGAACGGTCAGAAACGAAGGTTCGATTCATTTTCGCAAATACTAGACACAACAAAAATGTATAAGCAAATAGCCTAAATTTTACATTTTTTTTACAAATACGTTTTCGCGCAATTTTTATCCTTACCTTAGATGCATTATAAATAAGCTATATCTTCTTGCTCTAATAAATACTTACTTGTCTGAAATCGTTTTGAAAAAGAAAACAAAAGAATAATTTCAAAAAATAAAATAAGGAAAATATAATAATTTAAATTCCTTGATTTCATTCGACTTCCACACTTGAAGTGGGACATATTATTATTATGATATAAAATTCAAATCATCTTCATATCTATTTATCGCACGCACTCGTACAAAACCTTTCAAGACATAAGCAACATTTAAAGACGCAAAACCATGTGACTTCATTTATATATCTATTAATAGTCAAATCAGATTGATTACACACGAAGCGTAATAATTAAAACTTAAACTAGGTACAAGCGAACAATGTGTAAAAAGTACTTTCCTCCTTCAGTTGAAGGACAAATTCATTGGCAAAATTACAAATACCAAACTAAACAAGTAGGACTACATCGTCAACATAACAAAGCATCTTGTATGTTTAATCAAATAAATCATAATCATTAATGAAATATTCTAATGTAAAACTTTTTTTTAATAATGTAAAATCATTCTCATCCTCATCCTCATCCTGATCATCAATCATCCTCATCCTCCTCCTCCTCCTCCTCCTCCTCCTCATCATCATCATCATCATCAATATCATCATCACAATCGTCGTCATCAATGACGAGGGATACACATGCAACATTAAACAGTAAAAACAAGTGAAAGTCATTAGAAAGAGAGAAAGAGAGAGAGAGAGAGAGAGAGAGAGAGGGAGGGAAGGAGGGAGGGAGGGAAGGAGGGAGATATATATATATTTATATATATATTTATATATATTATTAAACCGTAATGCCAAATTCGCCATCCACAAAATCCACACATGAAACCATTAGCATAATTATGTATGATAGTTGTATGTTATGTCACGTGACTGTGCTAGTGACCAATCAGAAGTACTGTAATAAAATGAACAATCAAGACGAAAAGAACGCAGTAAACATTTTGCAGGCAAATACAAAATGTAATGATATCATATGCATCAATAACGATATTGTCAGCAGTCAGTCGTTCAAAATAGCAGTAGTGTTTTCCTTTCCGTCTTTTAGTAGCTATCTCCATGCTCTGACACCACGTGTTTTAGTGACAGATGTGCGTATGTTGTGTATGTTAGAATGTGTGGAGCATGCGAGCATGTATGTTGTGTATGTTAGAATGTGTGGAGCATGTGAGCATGTATGTTGTGTATGTTAGAATGTGTGGAGCATGCGAGCATGTATGTTGTGTATGTTAGAATGTGTGGAGCATGCGAGCATGTATGTTGTGTATGTTAGAATGTGTGGAGCATGCGAGCATCTATGTTGTGTATGTTAGAATGTGTGGAGCATGCGAGCATGTATGTTGTGTATGTTAGAATGTGTGGAGCATGCGAGCATCTATGTTGTGTATGTTAGAATGTGTGGAGCATGCGAGCATGTATGTTGTGTATGTTAGAATGTGTGGAGCATGCGAGCATGTATGTTGTGTATGTTAGAATGTGTGGAACATGCGAGCATGTATGTTGTGTATGTTAGAATGTGTGGAGCATGCGAACATGTATGTTGTGTATATTTGAATGTGTGGAGCATGCGAGCATGTATGTTGTGTATGTTAGAATGTGTGGAGCATGCGAGCATGTATGTTGTGTATGTTAGAATGTGTGGAGCGTGCGAGCATGTATGTTGTGTATGTTAGAATGTGTGGAGCATGCGAGCATGTATGTTGTGTATGTTAGAATGTGTGGAGCATGCGAGCATGTATGTTGTGTATGTTAGAATGTGTGGAGCATGCGAGCATGTATGTTGTGTATGTTAGAATGTGTGGAGCATGTAGGGCCTATGTTGCCTACAGATCGCCGCGTTTTGAGTTTGATTGGCGACTTGGGGAAAAAGCGCGTATATAAAATCCATTATTATTATTATTATTGTTATTATTATTATTATTATTATTATTATTATTATTATTATTATTATTATTACTATTATTATTATTATTATTATTATTATTATTATTATTATTATTACTATTACTATTACTATTATTATTATTATTATTATTATTATTATTATTATTATTATTATTATTAGCATATGAGCATGTATGTTGGTTACAGATCGCCGCACTTTCAGTCTGATTGACGACTTGTGGGAAAAACGCGCATATAGCATCCATTATTATTATTATTAGTAGTAGTAGTAGTAGTAGTAGTAGTAGTAGTAGTAGTAGTAGTAGTAGTAGTAGTAGTAGTAGTATCATTGACGTAAAAAGTAGTAATACTTTATAACAATTATAGACTACATTAGAAAAAAAAAGTATAAAGTTCCATTTTATAACATAGTTCTTACATAACTCACTACCTCATTTTTCTCCAAATTTCTAACATTATAAAGGAGCCAGTAAAACAAGGCCATTAGTTTATTAGTTACGTTATTGAGTTAATGTTTTACATTATTTTAAGTTTATGTTACTTCATTTTATTTTTTTAAAACTATTTTTATATAATAATAATAATAATAATAATAACAACAACAACAACAACAACAACAACAACAACAACAACAACAATAATAATAATAATAATAATAATAATAATAATAATAATAATAATAATAATAATAATAATAATAATAATAATAATAATAAAAAATTTTATTAACTTTATTTCCTTTGCATGTCCGGAATAGCCTTAGTTTATGTAAAATCACGGACACGCACATTGAAAAATTTCCGCATTAAATAACCCATTATATAAGCCTACTAGTACTCAACGGATGTTTTATGATATTTAGGGTTTTAAATAAAACTTAAATCCTAGTCTGGGGATACATGTTGTGATTAAACAGCGCCCGGCCCGGAAGATGATTTAACCAGTTCGGCTCGGATTCATGGTCATAATTTTACTTTATTTTTTTAATAAATGTAATATGGTGTATAATATCATAAATAGACGTTAAATAAAATAATAAATCTATAAATAAATAAAAAAACAGAAGCAGATTCATTATTTGTTCGTACTATTGACGTGTTAGCACTGAATGGAAATGTTCAAATTGTGTGACGGACGTCTCACTGTGAAAACAATATGAAGCAATGAGTAAAATGAAATAAAATAAAATAAAGTTAATGAACCCATTAGCTAAGCAGCACAATATAAAATAAGCATAAATATATAACGTTTTCAGCACATAAAAATTTGAAATGAAATAAATTAATTAATTAATACGCAAACCAATGCTTAAATAAATAAATAAATAACAATATATAAGTTAGCACGCTGTATTTGACCAGCTGGATCACTTCATTCACCAAACTTTGTTGTAATTAATGGGGCACCGCGGGTTACGGGGAGAGAGAGACCTAACAAGACGGAGGAGGGGAAGCTTGGAGACAAATAACGGTTAGTAAGTTACAATTCCAAAACAAAAATCCATATTTTCTCAAAACACATCTTCTTTTTTTAAAAATTTCGTTTTAACCATTTCAGTTTTTACAAAAATAGTGCGCAGAGGGAACAAAACAGTCATCTCAACAACAAACAATAATAACAACAACAAAACAACAACAACAACAACAACAACAGATGAAATGTAAATAGTTGAATCTTAAAATGAATAAATAACCTTTCAAAAACAAAAACCAGGAACGAACGAATGAACATTGAGGTTTAACGTCTACACCCACCATTGGCGATATGGCAGACGGGGATAACCATCCCAGGGAAAGAGGGGTAGGGACCTAAACCCAGGAACGATCAACAGCGCAATTTATAGTAAGACAACCATAACCACCACCACCACCACCACCACCACAGCTACGACAACAACAACGATAGTGACAACAATTGTATGTTGGGTTAAATTAGAGTAATATTATATACCAGTTAGTTACCAGTTTTATCAAGAGCGAAAAAGCCTAACAGTTATAACAATAATGTTGTCATCAAGGAAAACATAAAAGGAAGGAAAGTTTATAACTTGAAATGGAGCAAAGGAACGCGTTTTATACTACAAGGCCCAAAATATGCCTTCTGTTTACGGTATCCCGACCAACCCTAAAAAACAACAACAACAAAAAAAAAAACGATCTATCGACCCTATTTTTGTCCCTATGTTGCCGTAAACATAAATTTTTTTTGGTCTAAGCAAAGGTTCATTTTCAGAGTTCCTCACGTGTTAAGGATTATTGCGTTAACGGTTACAAAGCTGTGCGTCAATGGCTAAAATAATGTATTTATTTTATTATTTTTATATAGCGCGTTTTTCAGCTCAAGAGCTGCTCAATGCGCTGGACGATACAGGATGGAACTCAAGCCGCTCTTGGCACCCACTTGCTGCCTGCCTTAGGCGCAGCGTCGGAGGCCCAGACCACTGAGCATGCACAATCTTGCGCGACCGGGCTGTGCGATGACGGAACAGTAGTACAGTAAGTCCTCGGGTTACGCCGGTCTCGACTTACGTTGGTTCGTGGTTACGACGCTCCTCCCCACGCAAATATAATAAATAATATTACGCGTCGTTCCGTCTTACGTGGTTTAGCGTCGTAAGCGACGTAAACAAACGGGAGCTAGTTTAATTCATGTGGTAAGGAATTGTTTTCTCTTCCTTTTAATACTATTTTTTTTATGTCATTAACAGTTACAGTACAGTATATAGCACTGTACGTACAGTACAGGTTTTTCCTTTAAGTTCCGACTTACGACGAAATCGGGTTACGACGCGTCCAACGAACGGATCAACGTCGTAACTCGAGAACCTCCTGTACTTGGTGTAGGTGCGTAGATGACACTCATCCGTCTAGGACAGGAGCGTAAGATGTGCAGTTTCCGTGCGATTGAATGCTTGTATGCACAGACTAGATTTTGGTTTATACTCTCAACCGAAGAAGTTTTGATATAACCGCTGCCCGTGCCAAGGTATATTTTTCCCCATAAAGGAATAATAATAATAATAATAATAATAATAATAATAATAATAATAATAATAATAATAGCATGATAAATACATAGATTACATTACATTACATGGTTATTGTCTTAGGTCCAGCGGACTCTTCCAAGCCAAATCAGGACCAGAGAAGTGAAAGAGGACTCACCCCCGATCCGCATAAAAGATCTGCCGAAACAACCCTAGTGGTAACACTGAAGGCAATCTACCAGCCGGTCACTTTACAATAAAGACATCCCACGCAGGGGACACTGAGGCTATACTCTTAATTTATCGAATCCCCGTTTACAAGAACAAAATAGAATACAAACATCACTATACAATATCAACAAAACACATACATAAAAATGCCTACATTGCTAAATAATAACATCATAGGAAGCCCCAGTGACCATTTGGCAGAAAGCGTCCAATATTCCCAAGCTGATCGAACAGACCTCACACACAAATGAGGAGTTTTGTCCCGGAAGAGTTTTCAAGAAAAAAGGTAGGTGACTGGTCTAGCGAAGAAAAAGATGGTATACTAGATTGATAGAACAGAGTAGGAATGAGAAAGAACAAATGAGAAAGACAGCGACAGTGGGAATTTAAAGCACTAAATTTCCAGAAAGTGGGGATACTATTTATACTGAAAAATACATAGATAAATAAAATAAATAAAATAAATAAATGAGGCACTTTTCTATGGCCGAATTCAAGCGCGGCAATCTGAAGAGATCGCTGATACAGAAGACGGAAAAGAACTAAAGTTGTAGTTGTGAACTATAAAGGATTTTAATTACCCTACGCGCTATTATTACTGCATTACACACAGCGTAACTGAAACTTTACGAGTACCTCCCACAACAGGAGAGACCAACGTAAGTCTCAGACATGCAGTGCAGCCGCAGCCATGTTCTAAAGGTAGACATTGCCAGTGTTTGACACAATTATTTGTTTGTCTCCCCTACAGTTTGATCATCTTGGCTTTTCAACATTACTCCAATGATTTTATGAATATCAGTCAAACACAGTTTGCACATGTACATCACGTTCGCGCTAACAGATTAAAAACAAACAAAAAATGTTTCTCTCAAATGACTGTAAACAAAATATAAACATACAAAGTGATCATCGAGATATATATAGTGTGAATATGAAGCACAAAGACAAATACAATGTCACGCATTAGGTATAATAAAAATGATATAATAATAATGATAATAATAATAATAATAATAATAATAATAATAATAATAATAATAATAATAATAATAATAATAATAATAATAATAATAGAGCGCTCTCATTAAGGTATCAGTAGCAACAAAGTTCGCTACAACATTTATACAGTTAATTTAAACATTGTTTCATTATATAAATATAAAACATCTATCAAAAGACATACTAATGAAGGGTATGAACATTGCAAACGCCTGACCTAGAACAAGGGATACTGGGAGTTGGTAACACGACATTATAGCGATTATTGAGGTTTAAGAACAAGATTTAAAATAAAATAAAATAAAATAGAGGTGTGCGTTCACACACGCCTCTCCATACTGTTTTGGCAAACTTAAAGCTTTGTCCTCAGTGACAGAATTGTTCTTGACACTGTACACAGTGCTCAGTTCTGAGAATCAAGTTTTCCAGGGTTCAGTTCCCATAAGCAGGTTTTCCACAGTGTTCAATTCTCACAATCAAGGTTACGCGTCTGGGTTCCATCGTTCACCTCATCATGTTGTCGTTGCTAAAGAATAACTAAGAATCCTTGTGTTACATACAGCCTATCTCGCCAATGCATGTATGGCATCAAAAAGCGGCTGAAAACCTTCGTCTTTGACTTACTGACACTGGCACTTTTACTTTTCTGCCCTCATTTGGGTTTTTCTCAGCGCACTGAGCATGCTACCACAGCATTGGAGAAAACGCGCCACATAATTATGTGTTGAGCATCCACATCGTCACGAATCAGCAGACACGCTATCCGCAATAGCCATCGTCTCAACAGGACTGAGGACGCAGGATGAAAGGGCCGGGAGTACAGTCTGTAGCTATGCACAGTATTTAGCCCGTATCGTAGACATCAACCAGTGACATAAACCACAGGCAACTTTAAAATCAGGGTTGTTGTGGTCAACATTGTTGAATTCTATCCGAATTGTTCTAGAATCGTATGGCAACGTATGACGGAGATAACGACAAGACTTTATTGCCATATTCTTAATTCGTCTTCATTATTTTTACGGGCCATTTTGTAGTTGACAGCTGCGAAAACAACTCTGCCATGCTCTGCAGTTCTTTCTGAATTGTGAATGCGGCAAGCACGTTCAATCAGCTTGGAAGTATAATAAACGTTAGCCAATCTGCTGCAGCAATAGTCTAAATTTATCTGCAGTTTTGACAAAAAATACGCAGCTCACTAGCCCGACGGGACCTTTTTTCGTCTTTTCATTCATCCCATCTTATTTCCCTCATCACTTTAGTCAAGTTTGAGTGGATCCTGCAATGTCTCTCTCATATGTGTGGACACATTTCAGTTCCATTTTGTGAGAATGCATGCTGTTAAGTGTAAACGGGCTATTGATAACTGCAGACTTCTGGCTTCGGCCTGGTCAGTTCCGTAGGCGAGTTGACAGTCAATTGTAGCTGTCAGCACCTCTACTTTGATAGCGGGCATTTTTTCCCTCAATAAGCTAAAGCTTAAATCCACGTTAAAATCCAGCTTCATCGCCGAGGAATTTTCATTTCTTTACAAAGCATTCCAGAAGAAACTAAGTCTATTAATTATTGTTTTGTCCGAATCAGAACTGTGTAAAGAGTAACTTTTAACTACGTATTGGTAGATAAATTATATTATAAGAGCTGGTTAAGTAATAAAAATATTTTTAACAATAAAACAATACAAATAAGAAATAAATAAGTTAATAAATTATTTAATTCATACATTTAAAAAAAGGAAAAAAAGAAAGGGAGGTCCTTCAAAAGAAAATAACAATTTCTGAAAAATTGTTTTGGGGAAAGTTTACCACATCGGAGTGATCAGAGCGTCGTTCCGCCAGTGATCGAGTGTAGACATGGCGCGAACATCCGAGCCAAGCATCGTCGAGTCCTGCGTTCTTTCACAACGTCTCCTGAGCACTAGAAAGTGTTTGACATCCAGCGGTACACTGCAGACATTTTCAGTTTGCGTGCGCATTCTGTGAATATTGGCCTCGTTATAAAACCATTCGAGACATGCAATCAATGGCTAGTTCTTGGTTCTCAGACCTCCGTCAGTTTGACCAGAGGTAAAAGATATGACTGTGGCTTGAAAACAACAACAAAAACAAAACAAAAAAACGAAGAAGAATGCATCCTAACACAACACTACACAACTATGTTTTCAATGTGTAATAGGCCTACGCTGCTGAATCAGAGAATTTCGTCCAAATCAAAGTTGGTTCGTATAACACAATTTCGCGCTGTAATTTCAGACAGGGACGAGCGAGTAACGAAAATCATTTCAGTAGCACAAACACTGTTGGGCAGCTACTGCGCTTCACACTTATTATTACCAAAACGCTGGTCGAAAATACGATGACGGCTGTCATCATTATAAACAGTCTAGTGGAGTCATTCATCCTTCATGATGTCACTTCATGACCCGTTGACCCCTGGCATTCCGTGACTTTGGGACTGCTGGGACGGCACGTGGTGGGATACAGTCACGTGACCTTGCTGCTGATGCATGACGGAACCGGGTGGCGCCGGTAGACCGCCATTTCCGGTCTGCATGGGGTGATTTCCGCCGAGGTTGGGCATGTGACCGTGACCTCCACTTCCGTTGGTGCTGCCACTTCCGGCCGACATGGCGGACTGAGGGGAGCTCATCTCTTCCCTCTTCTGAAGCTTCTTGGCCTTGATTCTAAAGAGGACAAGGTGGAAAACATGTTATGAGTTTATTATTTTATTTTTATAAACAAATCTGAAGACTTCTTCTCATGTTAAATAAACCTGTGGACCATCTGTACACTATATAGCATAACGCTTCCGAAGACAACGGAAATCGTCTGTTGGGGTTGAAGCGGGTGTAGGATATATAGCATGCGGTCTATTATATTTAGCTTCTGAATTTGAGTTTACGCACTGTTTCTTCCTTTTTAAATTATGATTGGTTTGTTATTTACAGTTCCCGTTTTCTTATGATCATCACTCAGTAAGCTGTAGCAGAATCGATACTAGAAAGAAAGAAAGAACGAAAGAAAGAAAGAAAGAAAGAAAGAAAGAAAGAAAGAAAGGTAGAATTAATAAAATGAAATGAAAAAAGAAAGACAGAAAGAAAGAAAACAATTTTTAAGACGAAAAAAAGAAAACATATAGAATGAAAACAGAAAGAAAGAAAACAGAAAAAAATAAAAACACAAGATATAAAAAGAGATAAAGGAAAGAAAGAAAAAGAGAAAGATAAAAAAAGAAACAAAGAAAAAAAGAAAAAAATGGACGAAGAATAACAATACAAAGACAGACAGAATGATTACAAAAATTTTTAATGAAATTTAAAATAAAATAAAATAATTAAAGAAAGACAAAAATAAAATTAAATTTAAAAAAAAGAGAAAACACAAACAAAACAAAAAAAAGAAAAGAAAAAAAAGAATGGAAAAAAAGAAAAAAAAGAAAACAGAAAAAAATTTTTTTTAAGGGAGAAAGAAAGAAAATGAAAAAAACCAAACAAACAAACAAATAAAACAAAATGAAAAGAACAAAAATTAAATAAAGTCGAGCGGAAGGAACAAAGGAAAGAAGAAAGAAAGAAAGAAAGAAAGAAAGAAAGAAAGAAAGAAGGAGCTCAATCGACCACTTAACAGTTAAGACAAAAAAATTTCTGAAGTCTCCTGCCACTTACTCTTTAATACACCATATGATGATGATGATGATGATGATGATGATGATGACGACGACGACGACGACGATGATGATGATGATGATGATGATGAAGATGATGATGATGATGATGATGATGATGATGATGATGATGATGATGATGATGATGATGATGATGATGATGATGACGACGACGATGACTGCGACTTTTAGGGCGATTAACCCACGAAGATCTTGCTCGAAGATGGCAAAACATTACAGATACATCTGACGACCAACACCGATAAAAACCACATAATATTAATAGCCCTCGAAGAAGAAATGATCTAAATACGGAAGCGACACAACTACAAACCAAATACCCACTTCTTAGATATATCAACTAATTAAATGCTGAAAACAGGTGTGTCTTTGAGCGACGGCCAAAAGACAAAAGACTTTCAGGTTAGTTTACATGTAGTTCTTGAGGAAAGTTCATTCCAGAGGGTAGAGGAGCAGAATTTGAAAATAAACAATAATAGTCAAAGACGATTTTTCATGTATTCAGACGAATTTGGAATTCATATGTGGGTCTGTTTTGCTGAACTAAGGACTTGAGCCTTTAATACAAGAAGAAGGAAAGAATAGAGAGTCTTACTTCAAACAAAAATTGTTAAGGAAAGACTGGAAAGGTCTTATTTTGTAGGCTACACAAGATTGCAAGGATCTTACATTGAACAAAACTATGTTAAGGAAATAATTGAAGGATCGTACTTTGAACACAAGATTGCAAGGATATTAAATTGAACAAAACTATGTTAAGAAATTAATGGAAAGGTCTTACTTTGTACACAAGATTGCAAGGATATTACATTGGACAAAACTATGTTAAGAAATTAATGGAAAGGTCTTACTTTGTACACAAGATTGCAAGGACCTTACATTGAACAAAACTATGTTAAGCAAATAACTGAAGGGTTTTACTTTGGACACAAGAATTGAAGGGTCTTATTAAGTTATTTTTAAAACAAGAATGCAAGGGTCTTCCTTTGGAAAAAAAAAACTGTAAATGAAATAATGGAATGGCCTTACTTCACACACAAATGATTGACTCACCTTCGATTTTGAAACCATATTTTGATCTGTCTCTCGGAGAGGTTGATAAGCTGGGAGAGCTCCCACCTCCGCGACTTGGAGATGTAGGTGGAACTGGCGTACTCCCTCTCCAGCTCTGCGATCTGGAACTTGCTATAGGGTCTCCGTCGCTTGCGAAGTGTCACCGTGGTAGGAGCTATAGATGTGGAGGGAAGGTGGATGGATTGTTGAATATCTGCGAGACACGCCATACAAGAAATAGGCTTTAAATATGTGTTACGTTGAAACGCGAACGATGGTGCGTGTGAAACGCCCGCGATAGATCTGATCGTTTTATTTTGCAAAGCATTCAATAACAGAGTGTATATACATTTGATTTGATTTTGCGTTGTTGTTAGAAGCTTTGTATAACGTTGATAATTTTCGTTAGTCGATATTATTGGAGAATTCTCTAGATTTGCTTGTTTACTGTCGATCGAAGCTTCGCGATAGGTGTAGATATTTGAGAACATTCTTGGACCGAAAAGAAAGATATATGACGTAATACAGTGATGACGAAGTTTAGTTTGATTGGTTGTAACGCGTCACTCGGGAACGTTCTGACGTTATCTGGAGTCGAGAAAAACTATATAATTGATGCACTGTGTTGTGTTAAAAAAGAGAGTAGAGAGAAAGTGAAAGCGATTGAGCGATTATATGCAGTTGTTGATGTACGCTGAATAAAGTTGGAAAACTTCATACGACGACTTATGCCTTGTTGCTGAGTGAACGGGTTGTTTGGATAAACGAATCCGAGTTACACTTATCAGGAGGATTCAAGCATTGGGGCTGAATCAACTACTGATAGAAACAACACCAAACGAGTGTAACAAAATGTAATTATGATGCCCTAATTCATGAGTGTGGAGTGATTTGTCACACAGGAGATAGCATTTAAATATTTAAATTCCTGCGTGTGGACTGATTGTTTTGAACATCTTGATGGGGCACATTTTGGCGGGTGAGTGGGATGTTGTGTGATGAGACTGTGAGGACGCCAGCTGTGTAATCTTTGGAGGAAGCTCCTTCAATGTTTGTTTTAACGTGTTGATAGGTAAAAGGTTCGCAGAAAAACAAAGTACAAACAAGTATGTAACTGTAAAGCACAGTGAGCCTGGGCATTTTTCAGGAAACTGCGCTGATTGTTTTTATTGTGCTATGCATGGCTTTGTCACTGCTCTTGTATTAGTGTTATGACTTCATTTTTAAGTGTGAAGTTTTTACGTATAATGTGTTTTACACATTCTTAAATTAACTTTTAATTGTGAAGCACAGTGAGCCTGGGCATTTTTTTCAGGAAACTGCGCTATATAAGTTTACGTTATTATTATTTATTTAACTAATTACGAAAGTAAATAAGTAAATAACTAATAAAATAAAGAGGTAAATAACTAATTAATTTAAAAAAAATCTTATTATTATTATTATTATTATTATTATTTTTATTATTATTATTATTATTATTATTATTATTATTATTATTATTATTATTATTATTATTATTTAAGAAGAAGAAGAAGAAGAAGAATAGGCCGAAGAAGAAGAAGAAGAAGAAGAAGATGATGATGATGATGATGATGATGATGATGATGATGATGATGATGATGATGATGATGATGATGATGATGAAAAGGAGTATTGATGGATTAAAAGGTGTTGAACTGTTGAAATAATAATAACAAGAAGTAAAACAAGAAGAAGAACAAGATGATGATGATAAGGAGGAGGAGGAGGAGGAGGAGGAAATTTAAGCAGAAGGATGAAAATACAATAATAAATAAACTACGGTATCAGCAGCAGTAACAAACGCAGAAGTGTGCAATGAATGATATTGACATTCTTCTGCTATTCATACTCCCACAATTATATAATACAAAACTGACCAGAGCTGTCCATTTCTTAGCTAAATATAATTGTAACCGTCATTCTCTACGATAAACTGGCCAAAATAATAGTCTAATAAAGTAAACTTGTCATAGAGGTTTACGCCTTTTTCCAATAAGACGTGTTTGCACTGGACACGACCTTGCTGACAGTGCGAGACTCTAATGGCTAAATGTGTAAATTACCTTGTATTAACAATTCTTACATTAAATCAAACATGGTCACCTTCAAACAACTAAACTTGAACGAAAACATGGCCGATTGACAACGCCTGCACCAGCTGACCTCTCGTTGAATACTATTTCATTCTTCGCCGTGCGAGAGCTACAGAAAGGGACATAACCGTCAAGTAAAAAGACTGGTGAGTGAAAGATGTCAGAGAGCATGCAGTAAATACTGGTCCACTGACACTGTGCCTTCCACCACATCATCTCTCTGACCTCGCGTGCATGCGCCGAGACCTCGCTTAACCTGGTATACTATCAACACTTGCCAAAGTCACCTGCTACACACAAGGATCCTGTTAAAAAAATGGACATGTGTATATACAATAGTACAGACAAGCTTTAATCACGAAATCTAATGCATTCACACACACACACACACACACACACACACAGAGATAAGTATATCGTTGCACATTTAAAGAACACTGTTACATTAAAATATATCTTGGAAAAAATAAGAAACATGCATATGAATAAAAGTGATGTTGATTTTATATTAAACTCTCTCTCTCTCTCTCTCTCTCTCTCACACACACACACAAACACACACAGTACACGAAACGCATAAGCACACATATATACTTAAACCTTACACTTTTAAGCCTGGGGCTAAATCAATAGATTTTATATTTATCAACATAAATTCAACATTAAAATTATAGCGGAGTTATAAGGGGGGAAAATGCACGGGGTAAAAGAAATAAAGGATGATAAATACCGCGTCATACGCGCTCGTATGTACACACACACACACGCGCACACACACACACGCGCACACACACAAGTATGTAAAACACCAAGACGGTTTCATTAAGAATGCAAGAATCGGAAAGTGATTTTTTGACGGAAAGAACGCAAACGTCTTCTAGAAATGTAAGAATCTAATGCAAAATTGGCTCTTTCCGTCTCTCCTATAGGCGACGAAATAGGTCGAACTGTCTTGCAAAATTTCCCGAAAATTGATTGTATTTTCTCCGTCCCGGATAGAGCACTCCCTTGTACTTAAAACACTCTCATGCACTACAACTGCACTCCCATGCACTAAAAGAGCACTCCTGGGTACTTAGAAAAAAGTGGGTGGCTGGAAAACACTGGG
Organism: Oncomelania hupensis; assembly: GCA_036898135.1. Classification (NCBI taxonomy): domain Eukaryota; kingdom Metazoa; phylum Mollusca; class Gastropoda; order Littorinimorpha; family Pomatiopsidae; genus Oncomelania; species Oncomelania hupensis. The sequence goes on along the minus strand of CM072525.1, from coordinate 50,518,846 downwards.
TGGCTAATACACACACCCATTTTCTGCATAAAAAGCAAGGTTAGTCACCCATTTCAAGGCTTATACCTCCGCACACCCACACACACATATTCGCAATACATCACAACTGGGTTTATTTAAGAATGTAGGAATCGGAAAGTGATTTTTGTAGAAAGGGTTAGGGCAAGGGCTAAGGATAGATCTCAAGCTAACCCTTACCCGAACCCTTGTCTAAAAAGTTGACCTACTTGTAGTTCGTCTCCGATAGGGGACGAGAAGATAGGTCGAATTTTCTTCAAAATTTCTCCGAAAATTGACTGTATTTTCTCCGTCCAGGATAGAGCACTCCTGTGTACTTAAAACACTCTTATGCACTACAACTGCACTCCCATGCACTAAAAGAGCACTCCCGCGCACTTAGAGAAAAGTGGGGTCCTGGAAAAAAGTGGGTTCCAAGCAAATAAACCCATTTGTTACTAAGAAAGACAAGGTCTGCAACCCATTTGTGCGTTTATTCACGTGCACCCACACCCACACAGTTTGGATGGCTGATGGTTACCCAGTTTTGCCCAGTTTTGCTTACTTGCGTCAACGCCAGTCTATTCGGTATTTTGTGTTCGTTATGTGTGTGTGTGTGTGGGTGTGTGAGTGTGGGTGTGTTTGTATGGTTGTGTGTGTACGTGCTTAAATAAAATATATATGGGCGGTGGCTGCTGTTGCTTTTGTTGTTGTGACTGTTTTGATGTAACTCTCCGTTTCCTGGGATTTTTTAAAAATTTATGTTTGCCATTGTAGCTGCGGTGGTTGCTGCTACTGCTTTGTAGTTGCGTCTGTTTCATTTCTTTTTCTGCGCTGTAGTTTTGCTGCTTTTGGCCGTTTTGAAATATGTTTTCTTTATTAACGTTTGGCATTCAGTCATGAGTAACATAATTCATTACTTATGGTTGAGACATTTTGTTATTGCTTAGCTTTGCATATGCTTTGAATGTTTAACGTTTGTGATGTCAGCTTTGTAACTGTGAACTCACTTTGTTGTGGGCCTTGTGGCCTGACAAATATCATTAAATTGTCTCAATTGTCTCAACTGTCACACACACACACACAAACACACACACACACACCCGTACTTGCGGAGACACCGTTATTTGGACTTTCCTCTATCGCCACATACGTTCTGTGGACAATGGGTCGTGCTACGACCCCGTTTTTAAGTACTTTAAAGTGTTCTAACCCTAACCCTAACCCTAACCCTAACACTAGCCCTAACCCTAGCCCTAACCCTAACCCTTACCCTAACCCTAACCCTCACGGATCATTAAATGGACGTCCCAACAAGGAGGTCTGTCCAAAGAACGTATGCAAACTTGCACTAATTTGTCCCAATAACGCCGTGTAAACATCCTCACACGCACACACACACACACCCACACACACACACACACACACTGCCATCAAACCAAATTTCAACAAGAAAATTTAACTCTCTAAAATGAAGCTTGGCCAATTGCTCCCTGTTAATAAAATACTGCCAAACCTAACACCAGTTTGACCACGTGCAATGTAGCTTTGATACAACCTCTGCATCTCGATGCATGTTCTTCATAAATGTTATAATTAACACTGTAAAAAACACAAATTTACGGAATAGAACAGAGAACTACTAGCGTTCAAAAAGAACAATAATGAGATTAGCAATCGATACATGGAGTAAACAAAGAAAGCTAAATTGCTAATACATTTATGGATTTTAAAAGTTTGGTTTACAAAACAGAAAAGCTTTGCTAGGTGTAAGACGCACAATACAAAACAAAGTACAGTAAGTGAAGTTATAGTTATGAACGGAAAAAATCAAGAAATGTATAATAAAGATGCATAGCACACACTCAAACTCTCACCCTCCTCCTTCCTCACACCTTCCCACCCCACAAACACACCAATGACAAGACCAAGAACCTTTACACATATGCATCATAATCCCGTCAACTCATTTATTTTGATGTTCAACACTTTCTAAGTGCGTTTTCTCCAGGTTAGCATTTTTGGTGCGCTCAAAAATTGAGTACAGAAAAATAAGATAAGGGAAAAAGATCCATTTTCATTTCACTAGTGTGCAAAACAGATCATCCAACAGAACAATACATCGTGCACAATGGACTTTCAGTACCAGGTTTGACTACACACGTGGTCCGACTACAACCCCTATAACTCACATTGCCGTTTATTTCCTAAGTTGTTCGTTCCACAGCTTATTAAAACGCACAGACGCTCGCACACACACGTACATTCACACACACACACACGTACACATACACAAGGACTCACGCTCGCACACATATATACATACGCACGCACACGAAGGCACATAAAGCATATCCTTGGCGCCGTGAAGGCACCGAGTGCACTGCTTTTCTAGATGATTTATATTTGACAGAACGACGTCCGAATTATACAGATTAACCTAGACAAGGCAAAAGTATATGTGACGAGGCCTCGCTTAAAGGAATCCAATTTGTAAAATAATGGCAAAAATTAGTTTAGCTGAAAATGTGCATTGTTATGATATAAAACAATAATTAAGTAAGCTTTTGTTGCTCAGACCAATCGCTAAAGTTTGAAGTTTCCATTTCTGTTCTAATATTGAGTGGTTCCCCCTGTTTAACGGTACACAAATACGCTCTACGATCTATTGGAAGATTTTTTTTCGCTACAAAAGGTAAAATGGTTAAATCGTTGAGGTGGTTAAGAAGGTCAAATAGAGTCAAATTTGGCAGCTCGTCGAGTCAGTAGACTCTTCAAAGGTCAAATTATATAGAGGGTAGACTCTGAAGATTGGTGAAATCCTATCCTATCTCGTAACTCGGAGGTCGTAGGAGCACCACAGATGATCGTTTAACCAGCGTACTCCATCTTTCCCTGTCCTCAGCAACCCTGATTGTTTCGCTCAGTGTCAAACCAGTCCATTCTCGAATGTTGTCTTCCCACCTCTTTTTCGGTCCCCCTCTTCTTCTACCTCCTTGCAGTGTGCCTTGCAGGATGGTCTTTGCAAGACCTGATGATCCGTTGACGCGGCCATACCATCGGAGTTTCCGTTTTTTCACCACTGTGAGCAGGTCATCGTGTTGTCCAATGGCTTGTGTGATGGTCTGTCGGACTTCGTCGTTGGTGATGTGTTGGGTATAGGAAATGGGTATAGTAAATATAGGAATATATGGGTATAGGAATAGGAATGGGTATAATAACATGAATCAAAATCCACGTTCAGATAAATTGCAGAAATTGTAATAACAGTAATTAGAAAGTTCACAAGTAATGAAATTTGTAATTGAAAAGTGAGATAACAAAAACAATGGATGGGGACAGGGGGAGGGAAGGGAGTAGGTGGGAGGGGAGAGTAGAATGAAGGAGGGACAAATATTGGTGGTGAGATAGGAGAAGGAGATATGTGGGTAGAAGACTGGCAAGAAGGTGTGTTGGTCAGTTACGGTGGGCTGCTTTTTATGTGTATTCCCTGTGGCTGGAGGCATCCTGTAGGCGACAAACGATTTCAGATTCCATGAACTCTCTGTAACAACCATCACCAACCACTGCTACGCCACAAAACTGCTACGGTGACGTCCGACAGGCTGTGAAGTGGCACGTTAAAGTGGTCAGCAACTGGGGTAGGAGAATGTTATCCCTGTCTTTCATAAATCTTTCATTAAAAGTTCTGTTAAGTCTTACTAGTGTACAGCATACTACAAAGCTCACAGCAGATGATATAAACAACATCAGCAGGTAAAGGCACGACGTACTTCCAACTGATTGATTTATTGTTCGTTCAGACTAACTTAAGAAGGTGCATTTGCCGTTGATAAGGGGGCCAGTTCTACAACGTAGTAGGTGAAATCTGTAATCGACCGGAAGCCAATGCTTCCTGTCTTCGCTCCATGCGGAAAGTTTCCTTCCATCGGTGTTCACCAAAAAGCAATAATTATGACTCCAAAGATTCGTTCGTTTCTCTATCTTGACAAATACACATGAATATTGCGTAAAATCTGGTAAAAACAACAACAACAACAACAACAACAACAAAAGAAACAACAAAATCAAACAAGCGATGTTCACGTAGTCGTACTTGCACAGAAAACGAAACCGGAAATCGCGCCCATTTCGGGTTCAGGCTTATACCTATAAATGTTCACCATTTGAGAATGAAGCTGTATTGGAGCGGAAAGTGGTGAACACTTTCAAAAGAATTGTGTCTTGTTTTGTTTGGTTGTTTGTTGCAAGCTAATGTTTTCAGTGTTTCCACTGTGAATGTAAAAACAATCACCCTCACCACCCACCTCCCACTCCTCTTCTCCCGCCTTCCTCCCGCCAAATAAAATAAAATAAGGTCTTTTGGAACAAAGGGGATGAGAGGTTTCGGAGAGGGGTGGGTACCGCGCCTCATGCATCAAGTGGGCGTCTCGGGCGGCTTGAGTTAGAGCCAGTATCGGCCATGGCTTGAGTTAGAGCCAGTATCGGCCATTGCTTGAGCTAGAGCCAGTATCGTCCAAGGCTTGAGTTAGAGCCAGTATCGGCCATGGCTTGAGTTAGAGCCAGTATCGGCCATGGCTTGAGTTAGAGCCAGTATCGGCCATAACTTGAGTTAGAGCCAGTATCGGCCAAGGCTTGAGTTAGAGCCAGTATCGGCCATGGCTTGAGTTAGAGCCAGTATCGGCCATGGCTTGAGCTAGAGCCAGTATCGTCCAAGGCTTGAGTTAGAGCCAGTATCGGCCATGGCTTGAGTTAGAGCCAGTATCGGCCATGGCTTGAGTTAGAGCCAGTATCGGCCATGGCTTGAGTTAGAGCCAGTATCGGCCAAAGCTTGAGTTAGAGCCAGTATCGGCCATGGCTTGAGTTAGAGCCAGTATCGGCCATGGCTTGAGTTAGAGCCAGTATCGGCCATGGCTTGAGTTAGAGCCAGTATCGGCCATGGCTTGAGTTAGAGCCAGTATCGGCCATGGCCTTGAGCAGCTGTTGAGATTTCAAAGCGCTATAAAAGATCGATTACACAGCTACAGCTTTGCAACGACTATTAACATTATGTGATTGTTCACTCTTCAGATTTTGTGGCTGAGTAATTGGCTCTAGGCAAGATGAGTTATTGCTATGTTTAAGTCAAAGGTGCATTAAATTGTTGAAATGTCTACATTTCCAGCCAGCCATGTGGCGTAATGAGCTGTTTTTTTTCTTTTCCTGATTCCTAATAATAATAATTATATAGTGAGCCTTGTGGCCGAGTGGTCTAAGGCGGGACTAAATTGCCTTGTCCACAGACCAGAAACCAATGGCGCCTGACAGATGTGGGATAGATCCAGCATCGGGGCGTCATGTTTCTACGAATATTATTTACTTTCCACTCGGGCCACGTTTCGAAGGTTTTCTCCGGGTACTCCGTTTGCTCCCCCAGCAAAATAATGTCAAAAGAAAAAGAAAAAACACAACTAATATTAGGTAGGTTGGGTTTGGGCGCGCCACAGGCTGTGACTACGCCTTCCCCAGGCCGGGGAGGCGGCCCAGAATTTCCCGATAAAAAGGGACAATTAAGTGTCGAAAATCAAAATTCAAATGGAAAAAATAATACTACAAGCACACTATGTATAAAGGCACTATTTTCCTGCAACTTCATGGACTTAGTAGAAAATAATGATGACGACAACGACGACGACGACGATGAGGATGAGGAAGGAGGATGGTGATGATGAGCATGAGGAGGATGATAACTTGAACTACTGAGACTGGGACTTTTTATTCGACTACTGTATGAACAATACATTGAAATTCGCAGTTCGCCTGCGTAAAAACATGATAGTAAATGTATAAATGTAGAATGTAGAACAAACTTGCCGAGGACAACGATGATGATAATGCGACGACGACGACGATGATGATGATGACGATGACGATGAAAATAGCACTGATGTCCATACAAGGTTAGGTTCAAGGTGCTTGTAGGAGAGAGGCGTTAGGTGTCGCCTTTAAACTGTCGCGTCACTCATAACAGTCAACCCTTTAGCAAACGACGTCCGTCACCGGAACATGCACAGTATAGCTGCAGTGCCGCTGCACCCAAGACTACAGGGGAGAAGTGCCCGGAAATAAACCTCGGCGATCTGAAAAGTCTCATACCTTAGGTACGATTTTGTTTCTGGTGAGGACTAAACTCACAACCTCCGGCATCGTAATCTAGCACTCTAACCAACTCGCTACAGTCAACCCCCAGTACTCAAGCACCAAATCAATACGAGCACACACACACACACACACACACACACACACACACACACACACACAAACACAGTTTATATTGCTATTAAAAACGCAGGTATTAAAGTAATGGTGTCTTGTTTTAACAATGCTAACTATAAAATGTCCCCTGCCGTGTCTTAAAAGTCTTAACACAACACATGCGGATACCGCAAGGTATTAAAGTTATAATTACTTGCGTCATTAAAACAAGGCTTAAGTTAGTAACAAAGGTCGGTGGGTTGCTTCAGGAAAAAAAAAAGATATTTACATAGACAGTGCGTGTGATTGTTGGTACAAAATAATAATAATAATAATAATAATAATAATAATAATAATAATAATAATAATAATAATAATAATACTCAAAGCGCGGCGATCTGTAATCAACATACACTCTCGCATGTTACATACACTCTTACATAGGCGACATAGTGGCTCGGTGGGAAAATGCTCGCCCAACATGCCGAATAACCTGGGCTCGCATCTAGAGGGTTACGGGGAAGTGTTCTCACACGAGTCCACTCCCTGCATTGACTCTTTAATCGGTGGTTTACTTTCCAATCTTTGCAACGGCAAATTTAAAAATGATTTCATCGCCGCTAACAACAGTGTACTTCCAAGGACCGCAGTTTGGTACTGCAATTCATGGACAATGGAACAGCATTAAGACAAAGGCGAGGTCATCAAGAATGAGACGTGACACTAAAAGAATGCGGGTGCTACACACATTGGACTTATAGGCCTACCTCACAAGCACTAGGTCCCTTTACCAATAAACCCTGTCGCCCATGATTGTCAAAAGACTTGAGTACGATCCTGTATAGGTCAGCGCCTTGAGCAGCTGTTGAGCTGAAGAAGTGCTCTATAACAATTATTAAACTAATCATCATCCACAATATAGGCCTATGGGGTTTGTGTTCTTGAAAAAGTTTTTTTTTTTATTTCCAAAGTCGTGGCTCTGTTGTTTTTGGTTCTTTTTCTGGGCAAATTAAAAAGTGTGTGTAAAACTAAATAAACCTACAAGTAATATAAATGCATAGTTTTAATTAATCATCATAATAATTATATACAAAGTCGTTTACAAAGTTATTTTTCCAAAGACACCAGTTCGGTACTGCATTTTATAGTGAATGTAACAACAGAAAGGAAAGACAAAGGGGGGTTAATAAAGAATAAGGGTTGATGAATTATGACAATAACGACCCCATAGCATTTTCCTCCTAATATTCTTTCTTAATGTTTGTTTACATCGGTTTACATGTACATTTAAGTGATATTTCACGGATTAAATGAAAAGACATTTTAAACGTTGCCAATATGCCATATGTCTACTTGATAGAGGATTTTTTTTAATTTATTTTTTTAAATAAACCTGAAAATGTTTGCTTTTACCTTGAGACTTAATAGGGTTTTATTTTATTTTTTTTCTTTTAGTATTTAAAGAAAGTAATATAGAGCTAAACTGTGTTAGGATTGAGAGGCGCACGATAATGGCCAATATTGTGTTTAGGCACACAGCGTGCAACGATAGAGTTCATCTACCTCTGACTTGGTTCTATGCGGTCTCTAAAAAAACGCTTGGCTTAATGTAGGTGTGTTTTTGTCGGTCAATATAGTTTTAGCAGTATTCAAAACCGAATTGTGTGTTTTACCACTGACGGAAGCTTTAAGACCTACCGTGTATTGGGTAGGCAAACAGTCGAACTCTGTAGAACATTCTATGACGTAACACTGTACGTATTTCTGGTAACTTTTTTTTTTTGGATTGGTTGATGATGCCGTCATTCTGGAGTTTTCTAAGTTGTTCTCTTCTGTACAGTGCATATAAAAGAGAGCGCCGTTTGCACTTCTGGAGGAGTTTTGGGTTGCAGTTGTTGATGGCGTCTTGCTTTGTCATTGAGTGAACGGGCTGCTTGAATAGGCAATCGAGTTACACGGATTCAATCATCGGTGCTGAATCGACCTTGACCGTGTAACAAAAGGAATGAGTATTAAAAGACTATATTAATACTTTATAAGGAGTAGTAGTATTGGGACGCTATAGTATAGTCCTACCTCGGTGTGCTTATCGCTTGTTTCCACAGGGGCCCGTATCTGAATGTGAGAGATACCGAAGCCTATATCAACGTTCTCTATTGTACTGATATAATAGTATAAGCTTATATAGATCTAGTAGTCATAGTAATAATAATAATAATAATAATAATAATAATAATAATAATAATAATAATAATAATAATAATAATAATAACGGATTTTTATATAGCGGGTACTCCAGCCTATGACCAGACTCACCACGCTTTACATAGTCATTACATATAAATACATGCACATGATAAAACATCGCTTTTGCTACAATACACCAAAAGACGGAACAGTAAAGGTACAAACTATTTACAACTATTTACACAAATTACAAAAAAGACAGAAATAGACTATTTACAACTATGTACACAAATGACAAAAAAGACAGAAATAGAATAGCAAAAACATAGTCGTGTGTACAATTATACGAGGTTATATTTTGGTCGCGTATTTGGTTTGGTTTGGATAGTTGTGGGTCTTACAGTGTCTTTAATCATGCTTAATGTGTGAGGTTTTGTGCGGTTTTGATTGAACTTAGTAAATACGTGAAGAGTGTATTCTTTTTCAGTCACGCTTATATGGTTATTCTGTTGCAAATATGGTACGTATACCTGAGTGTTTATCAACGCTTTTCTAAATGTTTTATTATCTATCTTTTATAATGTGTGTTGTTATTTTTTCATAATTCCATGTGCTTCTACGGGTCTAATGTTCTATACTAAAGTTTCTTTACTTGACTTTGCCCTTCTCATAACCAGATCGTGCATGGTACGGTCCACAAGAACAAATACCGCAGACACACTACCAGGATAATGTGGGGTTGTGGTGGGGTGGATGGTGCAATGGAAACCTCTTCCATGTCTGAAACAAAAGCAGAACGGGACCGCGAGGCACGCCATGTCGATGTAACCGGACATTCACATCATCACCTCTCGCTCTTTCCTCCCTCCAAAGGAACTGGAACGGCAGGGGAGGTTACTGCGGAAACTGGCCGTGTGCGTTATTGTTGTCTCCCCTACCGGTTTGGGCGACCTAGTAGGCACTGTGAATTTTATGGCGAAAGTGAGGCTCGAGTGACCTTTGATCTAGGCTAGGGTGCTAGTTGGGGCCCCAGCGGGGGGCACAGGGTGACTATGGTGTGGGTGTCACCATGGAGCTGCAGCGAGGGAGAGAGAGAGAGAGAGAGAGAGAGAGAGAGAGAGAGAGAGAGAGAGAGAGAGAGAGAGAGAGAGAGAGAGAGAGAGAGAGAGAGAGATGTTTCTGTTTCCTATTTTGACTTTTGTCAAGCATGGAGGTGTCCTGTACCGCATTCGGTTAAAATGCGCCAGTGTCCAATGGCGACTGTTTGTATAGGTCTGTTATCAGTATTGTCACTTGACGCCCGCTGGGGATGCAATTCTATACTTAGATATGAGGCTTTCTTAAGTCACCGCGTTTCTCGGGTTTTTCCGGTTTCCTCCCTCTACGGAATGAAATCAATCTAAATTACAACAAAAACAATAACAACAAACTTATTCCCTTTCAGTCTTGCATATATTAACCGCGATTTCCTCATATCGCTGCGAGTCGATTGCAAAAAAATGCGTGTAGAACCCTGTGTGGGTGTGTGTATGTGTGTGTGTGTATGTGTGCGCGCGCTCGCTTTGGCACACGAGCGCGTATGCATGTGTGCGTGAAATCTGAAAGTATACGACTTTCTTTCAAACAGAATTTTTTTAAAATAAGAGACTGGGGAACGAAAATAAATATAAAGAATAATGCTTTGAATTCGTTCTTTACAAGCTAAAAAAAAAAAAAAAAAAAAAGGTTCCAAACGACCAGTATGAGTATGAGTTATTTTGGGCTTCCGTGACGGATCGAGCGATTTAATGGGGTCAGAGTGCGAGTTCCGATTGAGCTTTATTTCTGAAACAATATGGCTTCTGAAATGGAATATGAGTTGATCCGTCCCCTGGCTGCCAAACCCACCATGCACACAATATGGTCTGTGGAACGGGATAGGGGTTTGTTCACTCCTCACTTCTGAACCCATCCTGCACACAGCTCTGCATGGTTCAGCAGCATCAACTCCATCCTATAATTATTATGATCATCACCTTAATGACTGAATTAGATAGCCCAGCATCATGCACAGAGAGCTGGGAATTGGGATGCAAAAGAAATAAGGGGGGGGGGATATTAAAGGTAAGGGAGGGTTCTAAATTATGCTAATAATATTCATCAAATGTTATCGTTAGAAGTGGTGAATGTTTCATTTAATTACATTTCTTTTTACTATGTAGCGGAGGTGGAATAAAGCAGAAAACTTCTAGCATTCAAATGTTACATTCTTCTTCTTCTTCTTCTTCTTCTTCTTCTTCTTCTTCTTCTTCTTCTTCTTTTTCTTCTTCTTCTTCTTCTTCTTCTTCTTCTTCTTCTGCTTCTTCTTCTTCTGCTTCTTCTTCTTCTTCTTATCATCATCATCATCATCATCATCATCATCATCATCATCATCATCATCATCATCATCATCATCATCATCCATCCTTCTTCTTCTTCTTCTTCTTCTTCTTCTTCTTCTTCTTCTTCTTCTTCTTCCTCTTCTTATTATTATCATCATCATCATCATCATCATCATCATCATCATCATCATCATCATCATCATCATTATCATTATTATTATTATTATTATTATTATTATTATTATTATTATGGAACTAAATTATGCCCCATGTGATTATGGATATCGCCCATACTGCTCCGCAATAGGCAACGGGTGATATCTTCTATAAACACTGCGTAGCTGAGACTAGCTTACCTTTGCCTTCCTCTGGTACTTTATAAGCAGTAGGCCTACTCTACGAGACTCAGCTATGCTTTGTATCTTCAATCTTGAGATGAGTGATTGTGTGTGTGTGTGTGTGTGTGTGTGCGCGCGCGTTAGTGCGTGTGCGTTTGTGCAGCGAGCGCGTACCTCTCTGTCCGTCTGTCTGTAAATGTGTGCGGATTTATTACCAGACAAGCATAAATGATAACATGATTCATGTGTGTTTCAATGTCGAGAGCGCGGTGATCAAGGAGATGGGTGGGAGTGCGTAGTGTAAAAGAATTAGCTTAAGGTTTACCCAATCTAGGGGTGTCGGATAGCGCAGTGGTTGGAGCACTCGCTATGTAAAGCGTGGTGAGTCTGGTCATAGGCTGGAGTACCCGCTATATAAAAATCCGTTATTATTATTATTATTATTATTATTATTATTATTATTATTATTATTATTATTATTATTATTATTATTATTATTATTATTATTATTATTATTATTATTATTATTATTATTGTGTCGAAAGTTAAGCACCGTCCAGTGCGGTTAGCACTTGCATGCAAAACGTGAAGCGACAAATAACAACTCCCCCAGTTGACTCAACTGTGACTGAGTACCTACTCTCTTAAGGGTGGGGAAGGTAAAGCAGCGAGGGAGAGAGATGGGCATCACCCTCATTACGCTGGCCCAAGATAAGTGTGATCTCCAACATCACGCTCCCCTACGGCCACAAGGCTATGGGACCACCTTTACCTTTACCTATCTTACCCAAACTGACCACTCTCCCTCGAAACCTCCTTCGAATATTGTTCTAGTAGGCACTGAACAAAATAAACTTACAACAAAAATGTCTTTTGAAGGTATATTTATTTTGTTAATTAATACATTCTGTAGTTTAATGCCTATTAATAGCAATGGCTTAGCCAACATTCTTGCGATAAAAATAGCACCTACCAAAGCCGGTAAGAGGAAAAACCCGTTAAACAAATTTACTCGTAAGATTTTTCCTATCCTATCCCGTAACTCGAAGATCGTTGGGGCACCACAGATGATCGTTTAACCAGCGTATTCCATCTTTGTAGGCCTATATTGATCTTCCTTTTTGGTTCATAAAACAGACCCTACCCTACCCAAAACACCAAAGACGCATTCTTTAAGATGCGTGGCTCACTAAGAAGTAAGGCAAGGTAACATGGCTATGGTGTGGCTGTACCGTTAAAACAGGGAACATCACTCTCTCTCTCTCTCTAAGAATCGAAATGGAAAATTACAAGCGGTTGGCTTGAGCAGCGAAAGCGCACTTTATCATTTGTGTAATTTTTTAGGGTAAACCCGTTGTGGCTAAAGGTAAACAACACTTGGGACTAGTGGGGCCTTTTAAGCCATGCTGACTGACACAACGGGACTAAGGCTGGAAGGAGAGAGGGGAGGGTTGGGGTGAAAATAAAGGGGTTGGTGCGTGGTGAAGAGGACAATGAGGGAAGCGTGTTGGACGTAGTAGGGCGGGGCATTAGAATCAGGGGAGGGAACAAAATGAAAAGGGAGGAGCCGTAGTCCTGACGTTGATGGTTGAGGTTGACGTTGACGGCGAATGGGGGGAGAAAAAGGTCGGTGAGGAAAAACAAGACAACGAACTTACTATGTAGAGGACCTGAAGTGCAAACAAGACAAACGCTTGGTGGGAGAAGGTATTGTTTAACAACAACAACAACAACAACAACAAAACAACAATATAATAATAATAATAATAATAATAATAATAATAATAATAATAATAATAATAATAATAATAATAATAATAATGAACTTCTTCTTCTTCTTCTTCTTCTTCTTCTTCTTCTTATTATTATTATTATTATTAGTAGTAGTAGTAGTAGTAGTAGTAGTAGTAGTAGTAGTACAATGATATGGATATTGATAATACATGTAGGCCTAAGCAGAATAGTGCACTGTTTTAACAAAAACATTATTGAAATTGCAACTTCAATCGCTTTATTCTTTGTCACACATTCCCCAACATAAAAGTGCTGAAAATAATAAAAATGTAGGCCTTATAAATTGTAGCCTCTTTATTTTAAAAAAGTGAGTGATTAATTATCTAATACAAGGATGGATTCCAACATGCCAACAAGCCAACATTCCAACATGCCAACAAGCCAACATTCCAACATGCCGACATATCAACAAGGTAAATACTAATTGCAGTTCATTCACGAAATAAAATATTGAATGTGAATATTTACTGAAGTAGGGGGTTGTCTAGCCATCTTTTGTAATAAGGACTCTCACAATAAGACAACTGTTACAGTTCTCCAATTGCTCAACGCCATATTGCACAGTAGTAAGAGAGTGGTACGGTCAACATTAAGGGTTTCAATGCTAGTGTGCTGCTACAGAAAACCTTCAATTTATTTATTTATTTAATCACTTTTATGTCGCGCTTTTCCAGCTCGAGAGCCGCTCAAGGCGCTGGCAGATAAAGGATCTAACTCAAGCCGCCCGAGGCGCCCCTTTGTAGCCTTTAGGCGCATAGTCTGACGCCCAGACGACTGAGCAAAAGCCTTGGTGACCGGGAATGGGGAGAAGGAACCTACTGTACACTACTTTGCCCTAAGCATTAGTAAAGGTTGGGATCTATCGCTAACATTTAAACAGCATTTGTTATCCATTCACATTTTTTTAAAACATTATCCAATCTTCTACGCATTGTTCTGTGTTGTTGTAAATATCTCTTAATACTCGTTTACGCTCTATGATTTATCAGTGAAAAAGTCCGCGTCGTAGTCAAAGAGAAAGATCGCGTCGAGAAGGAAAATGTGCAACAGCGTGCACTGTTAAGGTCTGCGCCTACTACAATAATACTATCCTTGCATGGTGGAGCACCACCCTGTGACACAAGAGACAACATGTGGCATATCGCGTCTCAATTTCACACCCATAAAAACGTTTTGTAAAAAGACATGCATCCATCCTTCTAGCTGCGCGCTATCTACTCGGAATACTTCACTCGTTCTCACTGCCATTTTCGCCCAACGACCTGGTTGATAAACAGCTTGTGTGTACGCCGATCTTGTTACTAAATGGCCCACCGCTTGCTAACATTCCACTGGATCCTCGTGAGCGTACGGATTACATACAAAAGGTTTCCAGTGTCATCCGTACACACATTAGGGTACAAAGGATAGGCGATAAAAGATGAGGGGAAACGACCTTCCAACGCCCACCCGTAATAACCACCTGCACGGTGGAGACACTGTAGGCCGAATAAACGTACCCAGACGGGTGTTACGTCCGAGTTTATACTCAGGACATCGACGTGGCGTATGAGTATACTCAACTTAAATTTGATTATCTGAGAAATTTCGTCAAAGCTGACATCAGGCTATAGGCCTATACGCATACACTACTAAATGACTCTGCCACGTGGTAGTATAATTTTAACCGAGATAGATCTAGTTTTATAGGCGGAAAATCGAAAATACCGCATTTTTTACTCATGTGTGTAGTGCATTGATCTGTTATCGGAAAACGTAAAATGTAAACTACTTACAGACCAAAATTATGTACGGAAACAAAGAAGAAATCACAACAATCTATTAGAATAAATGTTAAATTTGTAATCAAAAGGAAAGGGAGGTTAAATGAGGAATGTTTGTGTTTCGGTCCCCAGAATCAGATTGTTACGCACCCCGTAAAAATATTTGAAAAATCTGGGACGCGTAACACTGAGCACATAAGTGACGATATATCTAGTCATTATACCATTTTCCCATAAAGTTGAAGAGAGTGTACAAAATCGGTTTTAGTGGATATCGATTCAATTGACTGCGTTTCTATAGTGTGTTAAGCATTTTTCTCTCCAGCGTAGTCACATTTTTCTTGAGCGATTGTGCTTTAACAACAGGCCTAAATTACAAACAAAACAAACACTCTCGTAAGTGCAGAAAGCATTCACAATTATAACTGAACTAATCTGTTTTTAATACACTTCTGATTCTCTTCTGCACTAACATTTTAGCCAGCATATCTTCACACCGCTTTCGACTTCTGGGTACAAAATCGGGCCTAACAACCGCCTGGGTGCGTACGTCTATTGGCCGTAACGTTTCTCCACCGTGACCTAGTCATTCTTGTGCTGACAACATTTTCTAGACTAGCAACAACAAATCTCTGAAAGAATTAAAAATAAAATATTAACAAACATACATAAAATAACATTTTAAAAAATTCATTACAATATAATTTTTTGTAATAAAATAAAATAAGACATTTTTACGAGGAATAAAACGACAACTCAGCAACCGCATAATTATTAGCTCAATAATAGTTTTAGGCAGTTGTCCGCGGCGGGCGACAGTGGTCATCAGCATTGCAAGTTATCGTCATGGGCGACTTGACTGAAGTTAGAACCCGATTTGCGCCAGCGCTATGAGTAGGATCCTTGAGCCGCTATGTCAAGTCAATAAAGCTGTATGTCAACATGTTCATCTGCGCTATACCGCAGCAATGACTAAACATCAAGGGCAGCGCCTGAATTCACGCACCCCGGCAGATGGCCAGTCCCTCGCCCACCACTGATCGTGTCACAGTTCGCTTACATCGTAAACTTTTTATTGATTGTACGAAATGCCAGGATGCCAACTACATGCTGACCCGATATTATGATAATGTTAAGTTTGGACATTGGGCGGACTGGGCTGAAGGGCTAAGCAAAAGCTGAATAATAATACTTCTGCATCTTTTATCGCCTATCCTTTGAAACCTAATGTGTGTACCGATGACACTGGAAGCGTTAGTGAATACAAAACATACACATTCATACCACACTAAGCCTATGTTTTAGTTCCCGAGCTTTAAGCTCAGCTTGGGAGCTATTGTTTTGGAGTTTTGTCTCTCCGTCCAGCGTCCGTCTAATTTGATTTGTTTTATTTATTTATTATTACATTCTTATAGTGCTCTTTTTACAGCTCAAGAGCTGCTCAAGGCACTGGCCGACTTCAGGATGTCACTCAAACCGCGTGAAGGGGCTACTTTCTGTCGAGGGTGCATCGTCTATGCCCCGACGACAGAGCATAATCCTGGACAACCAGGGATTGGGGATAAGAGACCTAGTACTTGCTGGGTGTATGTGTGTAGCTGGCACTCGCCCGTTTAGGACATGAGCGTCAGGATCTTGAGAGGCAACGGGAGGGGGCTGCAGGGGGTGGGGGGAGGTGGGTGTGGGTGGGAAATAAAATACAGAATCATTACAGAAAGTCGACTCCTAGGATCCTAAGGAAAAATGTATCCCATCACCGTTGAGGTTAGAACCAGTCACTCTCGCACGCCAGATATGCGAAGAACCACACTGAGAGCGTCTTACCCACTGAAGAAGTACGGTGCTGCTCTATAAGACTAGTGGGCCAATTCGTGATCTCCTCTCTCCTCTCTCCTCCAGAAGTTGGCCAGGGTTTTGGCAGTGAAAAAGGCTTAACCTCGGTGGTCCGTCATAAAACCCTTATCTCTTCTCCCGTCGGCGGTTAGGCCGATTTGGGCGTAGGGAAGACTGAAAACCGACCTCTATCGGTAATCTAACACCCCAAATTTGGGAACCCATGAAACCGTCAACCCTTTCACCACACTCTCTTGAGAATCAGAGTCGCCGCAGCTACGGTCCATGTGACACCCCTGCTTACCTCAGTATGAAAACTGCGTATGAAGTAGATCAGTCAGGTAAGGTGGTAGGTATATTAATTTTGGGTTCAATGTAGGTACAGTAGAATCATGCAAATGTGTACTTCGAAAACTGAAACACCGTGTTTACAAGGCATTCGACTCTCTCATCCCTATTGGCCTTTCCTTCAACACACATACTCTCAAAGAGGGAGGCGAAAAGGAAAGGGTGAAGAGAGGGTGGGGGGGTGAGGGGGGGGACGAAGAAAATGGTGGAGAGGGAAGGTATGTGTACGTCTCTGCGCTTTTTTGTTTGACGTACTGGAGTTTTTATCTACTCCTAATATTTGAGCTTTGCTTTCTCGGTCTTGTATTCCTCCCTTCTTCAGCCAATTAGAGCTTTCTGTGCCGTGCCGTGCCGTGGTGGTGTACGTGATCATACCCAGCTTCCGATCTGGGTGGCACTCGTCTATGTGTGGAAAAGGCCGGCAACTCGCTGTTAAGGAAGATAACTCAGCGCAAAAGGGGAATAATTTGTGGAGGGTTAACGGTAGGTAAGATGGAAAGCGTCTGTTGAAAGGTGGGACGTAGATCATTGTATGGGGGTGGGTGGGAGGGATAGCATGAGGTGAAGATAGGCAGTGAGGGGCTCGAGGATGCACCTCTTGGGGCTGAGTTTTGTGTGTTCTTCACCACTGTGTGTAACATCGCCGCGATATGACATTAGGCATCAACATCCAAAAGCTCAAAAAACCAAGACGCTGACAACGAAAGAGCATTAATTTTATTTATTTATTTAGGCAGTATTTATTTATTTATTTATTTCTTTATTTATTTAAAAATGGAATACTACATGTTTGTATCATTTTATTTATTAGCGTTCTTAAGTAGCGTTCTTTTTCCCAGCTCAAGAGCTGCTCAAGGCCCTGACCGATACAGGATTTACTCAAGCCGAACGAGGCGCCCACTGGCTACCCTAGGCCCAATGGTCTGACACCCAGACAACTGAGCACAATCATAGGCGACCGGAAATGGGGGCGAAGAGGCCTAGAGCTTGCTGGGTGTATGTATGTAGCTGGCACACATACGCCTAGGGCATGAGCGTCAGGATCTCTAAAGTCTGTGAGATGGACTACGTGCATACTCCACTACTGTATGTTGTGCCACGTGCACTGGACGTCAAGATTATATTGCTCAACAACAATGAAGTAGAAGAAAAAGAAGAAGACGAAGAAGAAGAAGAAGAAGCAGAAGAAGAAGAAGAAGAAGAAGAAGAAGAAGAAGAAGAAGAAGAAGAAGAAGAAGAAGAAGAAGAAGAAGAAGAAGAAGAAGAAGAACAACAACAACAACAACAACAACAACTACAACAATAACAACAACAACAACAACAACAACAACTAGTGGAAAATAACAAGAACAAGAAGAAGAAGAACGAGAAGAACACTAAATATCCTGGGCGCATGTGTCTATAGTCTTACCGCGGTGCACAAGCTGGCGAACTCTGCACACATTGGCCTAGTAGTACCTACATACACAAACAAAACTAACTGTACAACTCCACATAACCATCATCATTACAAACAAACTGGCAAGACATTCAAACACATTTTCAGACCCTCGCAAGCAGTTTAGCAAAACAAAAATTAGCATTCTCCTTCCCTTACACACACACACACACCCACACACCCACACACACACACCCACACACATACACACACACACACACACACACACACACAAACACACACACACACACACACCTATCCACACACACACACACACACACACTCACCAAGCACATACCCAACCCTCCTCTACCCCCTCCCCCCTCTCATCTCCCCCAAAAAGGAAAACCTCAGCATGTACTAGAATTATTTCGCAAATAATGGCTTTGGAGGCAGTCTATTTAACTGTTATCAAATAAACTTGGAGTTCCTGTCCGTCTTCTACTAACGACTTGCCTTTACACCACAAGTTTGAGTGATGGGTGTGTGTTTGCTGTGTATAGACGAGTGTCCGTAACATGTGAGTGAGCGTGTATGTTGGTTACAGATCGCCGCGCTTTGAGTCTGATTTAGGAATAAGGCGCGTATAGCATCCAGTATTATTATTATTATTATTATTATTATTATTATTATTATTATTATTATTATTATTAGGTTAAAAAAAGGTAAAGGTAGTCCCATAGCCTTGTGGGGGAGCGTGATGTTGGAGATCACACTTATCTTGGGCCAGCGTAATGAGGGTGATGCCCATCTCTCTCCCTCGCTGCTTTACCTTCCCCACCCTTAAGAGAGTAGGTACTCAGTCACAGTTGAGTCAACTGGGGGCGTTGTTATTTGTCGCTTCACGGTTTGCGGTCACCCATCCAAGTGCTAGCCGCACTGGACGGTGCTTAACTTGCGACACAGTAGCGAGTGCTCCAACCACTGCGCTATCCGACACCTCCATTATTATTATTATTATTATTATTATTATTATTATGATTATTATTAATATTATTATCTTAATTGTAACACAAATCTACCTTGAGAAACGTTGTAAGGCTTCTCGCGACAAAACTTCTCACTTTCTGTGTGTGTTAGTGTGTGAGTAGTCCGGAGATTACAATCACTTAGTGAAGAGGCGAATAGAGGAGAGTTTTATGTCCTTCAGAAGGTGATCAAAAGGGTACAATCTTCTCCTTTAGACATGCAGCGGCTGATTTGCGAGGGAGCAAGCTATCACACGCTTTTCCCCTTGATTATGTCCAAAAAGGCATGTGCCTATCTGCTTCACATTAGCGCTCCTCTAGTTCTGAAAGGCGCGAAGAAAACAGACGCCTTTGTACTGTACGGAGTTTGGGTGCTATTTAGGGCTTGCGTGCGTGTAATGATTATTATCAAAAGCATTAGACTTTTGTGCCTATTTCCAAAAATAGTATCTTACAATACTGTCTGTTATAAATGCATGCATACGTACATAAGTAAATAGATAAATCAATACCGAAATTAATTAGTAAATTAAAAAAAAACTGTACAAAGAACACAAATAAATTAAAGTGTGAAAGAAGAATAATTTTGTTTAAATGTCACCTAATAGATCCCAACAAAATTTTTGAGCGGACTAATATAAATAAATAAATAAATAAATAAATATATAAAGAAGTAAATAATATTAAACAGAGTTGTATATTTAACTGCAGAAACAAGGGACAGGAAGAGGGGAGGGTGGGGTGGGGGACGGGCGGGCGGGGAGAATGGAATTATACATTAAGCACCCCCAGCTCACCCCCCATCCCAAAATGTGCATCACCGCTCAGGATTCAGCCCATATGAAGGACACTTGGATCATTTCCATCATAAAAATAATCCGCGGCAGTTAACATTATTTAGCACATTACAACAATTATTTTTCCCGTCCAGTCACCCCTTCCCTCCCCCCTCACACCTTTCATCTAGATTTAATTTTAATCTTATTCTCCCGTATTCACTCTCACTCTCTTTTTCTCTCTCTCTCTCCCTCTCTCTCTCCCCCTCTCTCTTTCTGCCTTTACAAACATTCCCACCCTACTCCAACTCACTCCTCTAATTCACTGCTCTTCTCTCTCTCTCTCTCTCTCTCTCTCTCTCTCTCTCTCTCTCTCTCTCTCTCTCTCTCTCTCCCTCTCTCTCTAACTGTCCACCTCCCTCACCTCCTCCACTTCTATCCTACGTTTTTTGGTTGATACTTATATTTTGTGTTGCTTAGCCTGTGTGGGTACAAACAGCGGTGCCACGCCAGTTTAATATCCACCATCCATCCCCGTTTTATGGTTCTCCAAGACACACAGGGCCTGAGGCAGAAGGAAGACCCTCCAGCTTGAAGACAGCAGGGTCCTAATATACTTCTTAGCGCTGAAGAGAGGCAGGAGACATTTCTTCGAGATGGGAAAAGATGATTTAGTGCATGAGAGAGAGAGAGAGAGAGAGAAGAAAGAGAGAGAGAGAGAGAGAGAGAGAGAGAGAGAGAGAGGGTAGAGAGAGAGAGAGAGGATAGAGAGAGAGTTAGACAGACAGAGAGAGACAGAGAGAGAGACAGAGATAGGGACAGACATAGAAAGACAGAGAGAGAAACGGAGAGAGACATACACATATACGTACACACACACTCAAACACACACACACACAAAGGGGCAGACAAAGGGAAAGAGACAGAAGAAGAAGAAGAAGAAGAAGAAGAAGAAGAAGAAGAAGAAGAAGAAGAAGAAGAAGATGATGATGATGATGATGATGATGATGATGATGATGATGATGATGATGATGATGATGATGATGATGATGATGATGAAGAAGAAAAAGAAGAAGAAGAAGAAGAAGAAGAAGAAGAAGATGATAATGATGATGATGATGATGATGAAGAAAAAGAAGAAGAAGAAGATGAAGATGATGAATATGATGATGATGATGATGATGATGAAGAAGAAGAAGAAGAAGAAGAAGAAGAAGAAGAAGAGGAAGAGGAAGAGGAGGAGGAGGAGGACCAAGAAATTGCTGCATAAAGATGATGAAATAGAAGTAGTAGTAATATATTTTATTAACGTTTACTAAAACCCAAGGTAATTGGAGACGACATAACATGTGGTTTATGTAGGTGATAATGCATGCCGGTATGAATGGAATTAATCGATAAAATGTGATGAAAACTGTGATATTGACTTTTGTATAGTGATCAAATGTGATTGTGACAGAGAGCTGTGATAATAGTAGCATCAATGTGTTGTATTTAGTTATTCATTGCTTACAGGGTCCAGCGGACTGCTAGAGACGAATCAGGACCACATACTGTATGTTGTATTGATGAGATGTAAGTTTTATAAACTGCGAAAGTTGGTTCAACGAATGTGTTTATAACTCAACTGGATATCTTTTATGAGTTTATCGTTGATTGTAATTTTTGTTCATTTATCACAAATATTTTAAAATGTGCTTTTGATGTAAATTATAAAGATCTACGCTTGTTTCCATTCCTTGTTTGTTTGTTTCTTTAATTTAACGTCTGTTCACCTCAGTGATTTTAGACTTGATGGGAGCAGGGGAAAATGTTAAACAAATAAGGAATGGTCATAATGAAGGGAGAAAGGGATTAAACAAGGTACACAAAAATGAACAATTAAACAATCAAAATTGTAAAATAATTAGAATTTAAACAAATGACGTCCAATATAACTACTAACCAATCCTTACAATGTATTTTCCATTTTCCATTCCTTGTTTGAGGTAATAAACATGTTACGATTGAGGCGCGCACGGTAGTTTTCCAAAGCATGCAATAATAGTGTGCATTTAAGTTTGATTTGATTCTGGGACTATTGCTAAAACAAAAACCTTTGTATAATGTTGATGGTTTTCGTCGGTGGATATTGTTGTGGCAGGGTTGAGAACTTGGTGGAATTACTTGTTTATTATAGATTTATTATGGATGGACTTGTTTATTATAGATTTATTATAGATGGAATGTTCAAGATCTATCTCGCGATAGTTAGTCGTATCTTGTGCATTGTGGAACATTATATGACGTAAGACAGCGCATACTTCCGGAGACAATTTTTTTTGGGATTGGGTGTTGATTGCGTAATTCTGGAATGTTCTGAATTTTTCTACATTGTTAAGAGCCTGTATAAGTAATGCACTGTCTGCTTACGAGAGGTATTTTTCGGGAGGCGATTTGGTTGTAGTAAGATGGAAAACTTTATACGACTCCTGCCTTGTTGTTGAGTGAACGGGCTGCATGGATAACAACATCGAGTTACAATACAATACAATACAATACAATACAATACAATACAATACAATACAATACAATACAATACAATACAATACAATACAATACAATACAACTTTATTAATCTCAAACTGAGCAATTACAAGATTTAAGCATCGGGCTGAATCGACCATTGCCCGTGTGACAGATGTGTTGTATTGTACAAAAGCGATATAAATGTGTGAATAAAATGTCAATAAAGGAACAACAACACTAAATCGGTAAAAATCGAGTACTCGGTAGTCCCATGTTTACACAAGCGATTACACGAAATATATATATATATTTTTATTATAAAGTTTTTTGTTTTTGTTTTTTTTTTGTTTGAAAGAGAGCGTGCATACACAAAACGCATTCAACAACAGATTCGTTCACGTATAAATACAAATGAGTTTGCTGTCCGACGCCCCACCCCCACCCCCACTCCCTTCTCCCTCTCTCCCCTCCCCCTCCCGCTTCCTCCTTTCCTCCCCCTCTCTCTCGTTCGCTCCTCACTCCCTCTCTCCCTCACACCACTCACCTCTCTGTGGCGTGCGAGATAAAGCACAAACACACGCAAGCACACATACTATCCTGCATAAATAGATTTCACACCAAAAAAAAAAGAAAGAAAAGAAAAGCAGATCTAAAGAAATACAGAAATATCTAACACAAATATACCTATTACGTCGAACTAAACTAAATGAAAATAATAATTTTCAATATGCAAGTATCCTTTTATATAATATGACTAGGCGAATGAAAAATGCATGTCACACCACTTTCCGTACTTGCTTCCATATTTTTGTATTCTAATCCAAACCCAACGAATTTCACCCATAGATGGCAGCAGGAGAACAATTAGGAGGTATGGGGAGGGAAGAGAGCGAGAGAGAAGAGAAGATAAAGGAGGAGAGAGGGAGAGAGAGAGAGAGAGAGAGAGAGAGAGAGAGAGAGAGGAGGGGAGGGACAGAGAGATCGAGAGAGACATAGATAGAAGTTGGAAGTTTAAATTTTAATCGGATAAAGATTGTAGGCATATCTTAATCTTACAACTTGGCAACTACAACAGAGACAGAGACAGAGACAGACACGGAGTCAGGGACAGAGAGACAGAGCGCGGAAATTGTAAAATAAAATATGCAAAACCCCGAAGAGATTAAAATTCATACCATCCCTCACAACCCGTGAAGAGTAGTTTACTACCCTACAAAATGAAGCCGCGTTCTGTTAATTTCTCCTCCCATCTGCCGTTTTATAAAATGTACAGCGTGACTTTGAGGCAAGTAGCCAGCTAAAGCCGTACAGCGTAGCTGAGACTGCGAGAAAGAAGATGAGATAGATCTTGAGAGTCAGGCGTGTTAGGCTGCATGCATCGACCACCCTATACCGTTCCCTACCCTCTTAATTCCAAACTTATACTACTAATACTAATATTAATACGAATACTGGATGCTATATACGCTCTTTCCCCCGTCCTGCTCTCATCTCAATAACCAACCAGGTTGAAAGCGCGGCGATCTGTACCAACATACACGCTCACTTGTTACACACATACATTCACATACACGACAAAAATAATTTACATTCATCACTCAATTTAAAACACGTGGTGCAAAGGCAACGAAATCGCTATTAGAAGGTAGGTAAGGTAAAGGTAAAGGTAGTCCCATAGCCTTGTGGCCGTAGGGGAGCGTGATGTTGGAGATCACACTTATCTTGGGCCAGCGTAATGAGGGTGATGCCCATCTCTCTCCCTCGCTGCTTTACCTTCCCCACCCTTAAGAGAGTAGGTACTCAGTCACATTTGAGACAACTGGGGGCCTTGTTATTTGTCTCTTCACGGTTTGCGGTCACCCATCCAAGTGCTAACCGCACTGGACGGTGCTTAACTTGCGACACAGTAGCGAGTGCTCCAACCACTGCGCTATCCGACACCGCACCGCTATTAGAAGACGGAAAGGAAATTAGAATTAATTGTTTTGAAATTTTAAATTGACTGCATCTAATACATAGAAGAAGAAGAAGACGAAGAAGAAGAAGAAGAAGAAGAAGAAGAAGAAGAAGAAGAAGAAGAAGAAGAAGAACAACAACAACAACAACAACAACAACAACAACAACAACAACAACAACAAGAACAAGAACAAGAAGAAGAACAAGAAGAAGAACAAGAACAAGAACAACAAGAACAACAAGAACAAGAACAAGAACAAGAAGATGGAAGGAATGAAGGAAGGATAGAAGAAAGGGAAACAATACCTTTATTGAATGCAGGGAGAAAACCGGAGTACCAGGAGAAAACCCTCGGTGACCTCAAAAAGTCTGGCACATTAGTTCGCTCCTGCAACCCTGGGCATAAGAAACCGGCGTCCCACCCAACTGTGATAGCAGGCCCCCATGCGCGCTCTCATCCATTCCTCTGACTCTTCTGTAATGTTTAGCGGTCGCCAGTAAAAGTTGCGTCTGATTGCAGGTTTGGCAGCTTCGGTGAACACCAATGCCTACACAAGTTTGGCTTTGGCGGCAACAAGCTGACTTTTACGACCAGCATCATTCTGCCTATCTATGCCACCAACGTCGCACAAAGATGTAGAGAGACAAGAAGGTCTCAGCCCTGGGTTCGAATTCAGCCAACAAGACATCTGTACCGTTATTCATATTAATTTTGGGGGAAGAAACGTTTAAACACTGAAGGAGATAAACCCCACCCCCCTCTCCCCTTCCCTAGGAATTAAAAGGTATTTCGCTACATGTATGTAAAGGGACAGTTTGACGGGAAATGTTCAACCAGTGTGGGAAAACGCCAACATGTTGTACAACAAATACACTGTATAGTTCTATAGAGCAGTATTATATAATATTGGCCTACAATTTCTATACATTTCTATTAAAGGGCATGATGTTCATTCATTTTTGAGGCAGAGTTTACTTGAGAAATTGCATTGCTATTACATTTAAAAGATAATATAATGGGTAATCGTTGGTCAAACCGACCGGTAAGCTTGGAATTTTAGGCGTCTTCTACCTTTGTTTTG
Organism: Oncomelania hupensis; assembly: GCA_036898135.1. Lineage (NCBI taxonomy): Eukaryota > Metazoa > Mollusca > Gastropoda > Littorinimorpha > Pomatiopsidae > Oncomelania > Oncomelania hupensis. The sequence continues at coordinate 50,493,264 of CM072525.1, read as the reverse complement.
TAAACAAACAACTGTGCCTGAGGCGGTGCTATTTTTAGAACAACCTTGATGCAATTAATAAGCATACAAACAAATTAATATATCAATTAATATCCAAACTTTAGATTGAAGTAGTTTTGTTTTATTTTTATTTTCTGTGTTTGGTTGATGTTATTGCTCTTGTTGTTGTTGTTGTTGTTGCAGCTGTTGCTGCTGTTGTTGTTGATACTGAGGGGATTTAAATCATGTTCTGTTGTGTTTTTTTTCCTTGGTTGGTTTGTGGATTTTTAAAATATAAAATCTGGATTATAATCCTCCCGTGTGAACAGTTTTGAGAAATACCCAAAACTTGAATTACTGCAGAATTAAGTCAGGGCGGTGATATGCTGGTGGTTTTAAAAGTAAAAGAGGTAGGTTAGCATAACACCTGGCAGTATTGATAGAAATATGCACATGTTTATGTTGTTTTATTGCTGCCTTCAAAAGCCTGTGTTTCATAATGGAACTAATTCCTCTGCTTTGGGAGGATAAGACTTTTGGGAGGAGGTGGGGTTGGTGGTGCAGAGAGACGTATGTGGAAGGTGGGCGGAGGAATGTGAATGTGATGATGTAAGATTGTCACTTTCTATTTACACAAAGTTATGTATTCTTTTTTTTGCATTATATTATTAATATGATTGTTTCATATGCAATTCTCAAGTTTTTGTTTTTGTAAATATACATCTGTATTTTAGTATGAGTAGATTCCTATCTCGCATGTATAGTTGTCATATATATATGTATATATGGATGGAGTGCGAATGTGGGAGAATTGTGCTTTGAACATATTTTTAATAGGAAAAAGCGCTATATAAATATCCATATTATTATTTAGTATTATTACAACCTAACCTGGTCCTGCTTTTAGTGGACTGCAAGAAGACCCTGATAAAAAAATAAAAAATTTAAAGAATAAATTACTGGTGGACTTACAGATGTGTGCATTGTGAAATAAAAACAACTCCACATTCTGCTTCTATATGCTCTTAAAAACTGGACAAACGATTACTAGGTCTACAGTCATTTTTTGCATTTTGCTAATTCAAGCCTAAATATTGTCGGCCATTCCTCACCCATTCTGAATGCAAAGATATTATTTACAATAGGATGGAAGCGGGCATGATCGAGGGTGATACAATATGACGTCCTCAGAAAGTAAAAGATCTATGTCAGTCATAGCAAGCCTACATCACTGGTCAATAGGGTAACTGGGCCCCACAACTACGCTAAGCTTTTCAAAATCCAAATAAATACAGAATTTGACATCATTGAATGCATACAAATGTGCAAGAGACAGAACCCTAGTATACTAAAGATCAACAAAATATTAATTAAAAGGGTGTATGCCATAGGGGCATTTAAAGTATTTGGGAAGGGGTGGGGGGGAGAGAGAAGGGAAACGAATGTGTGTGTGTGTGTGGGGGGGGGGGGGGTGGGTGGGTGTGGGTGTGTGTGTGTGTATAAAAAATTAAACTATACAACTGGTTGAAGTGCAATGACACCCATATTCACACTGCGTGGCTGAGTCATACGTTCGCCACTCGTCTCGGCTAATCTCGGCTACGCAGTGTGTGCGTGTGACGCAGGCATTCGTCTGCCCTACGCTATAGTTGGCCAGTGAGGTTTCATTCATGGACGTCTGAAGATAAAAACTCCATAGATGTAAAATGACGATTACGCGACTCATGATACACAAGAAATAGGAAGAAGAAGAAGAAGAAGAAGAAGAAGAAGAAGAAGAAGAAGAAGAAGAAGAAGAAGAAGAGAGAGAGAGAGAGAGAGAGAGAGAGAGAGAGAGAGAGAGAGAGAGAGAGAGGGAGAGAGAGAGAGAGAGAGAGAGAGAGAGAGAGAGAGAGAAGTTGATGTTAAAAATTGTAATCAAATGGGATTAAGGTTTTAAGCATAGTCTTACAACACGTCATTTAACTTTGTATACTTTAACAATACCATTAACGTTAATAATTAAAACTTGCTCCAAAAATTGATACATCAAACTATTCGCACTCACTCACACTCACATTCATACTATTAACAAACCACAAACCACATGAGAGAGAGAGAGAGAGAGAGAGAGAGAGAGAGAGAGAGAGAGAGAGAGAGAGATAGCGACAGAGAAAGAGAAAGAGAAAGAGAGTTAGCAACAAAGAGAGACAGAAGATACAGCGAGAGAGACAGAGAATGTTCAGAGAATAGAGTGACAAAGAGAGACAGAGAATAAGAGAGAGAGAGAGAGAGAGAGAGAGAGAGAGAGAGAGCGACAAAGAGGGAGATTGAGGAGATACAGAGACAGAGAGCGGCAGACAGACATGCAGAGCGTTCATTTCATTCACTACGACCCCGTGCGAGTATGGCTGTGTGTGTGAGAGTGGAAAGGGAAGGGGGATGAAGAAGGAAGAGACAAAAAAAAAAAAAAGAGTGGAAAGAGAAAGACTTACTATCCCGTTCATGTTTTAAGTCAACATAGGCCTACTTCATTGCCAACATGAATCATATGACGGCCTACTATCGTCAAAACCGAGAGTTACCATTAGCACGAGATAATTGAAATTAACACGTGTTCTGTGTAAATTACAGAGATGCCGGTAATCTACAGTGTTAATTAATTATTATCAGTATTTGCCACGCCTTCCTATATATCGCCAAAACTTGATAATTACACATATTATGAGATAAATACAAATACCATAGGAAAATTACAATTATCAAGAGTTAATTACAATTATCATTCAAACATTACAAATATCTTTGCGTGATCATGTGTAATTTTTTCAATTTTGGCTCTAGCAATCCGTCTGGAAATAGGCCAAAACCGAAAATTGTAATTTTCACTTGATAATAACAATTTTTACGCGCGTGAATTGTATATATGTCGATGTCGTTTATATTTGTAATTATCACATGATATTTGTAATTATCAGGTTTTGGCACTAGTAGGCCGTCATAATGTGAAATATACAAAACACGTGTTAATTACTGTTATTACTAATACCTGTAAATACACGTTTTAGCGCTAGTAAGCCGCCATAGTCAGAATTAAGCATGATCATGTAAAAAAATGTAATTATGAACTGAACATTGTAATTAATATGTGATAATTACAATTTTCGGTTTTGGCGCATTTCCAGGCGGATTGCTAAAGCCAAAACTGAAAATTAAACATGATTAAGCGAATATTTTATAATTTTTCAATGGTAATTGTAATTATCCATTGATAATTGTAAATATTTCATGATATTTGTAATAATCTCATGATATTTGTAATTATCAGGTTTTGGCGCTAGTAGGCCGTCATAGACTCAAATACATAGGATTTTGCCTTGGAATTGCATTTTTCCTGACAAAAAGCATTGCAACTTTTTGCTTTTCAGTGCTTTCTGCAAAATGAAGTCGTTATCTATTTACTGTTCTGATCTGCCATGCTGTGATAAAACAGTGTAAGTCCATTTTGTCATATTTGTTTATATGCTCAAAGATGATACGTCGAGACGAATGCCTCTATAGTGCATGATCCAGACCAAAAAAAAAGTCATAAAAACACAAAGAAAGTAACTGATTGGCCTACTAAAAATGTCAGTTTCTCTACATTGTGTCACTGATCTTACTTTATTTTGCCATCACACAACAGTGGTAGTTACAACAACTTAGTGTTTAGTGAGATCGAGTTCACACATTTTCCCATAATGCCACAGTGTAAACTGTAGGCTAAGTGAACTGTGGTTTTTTTGCATCATTCAGTCAGCGCAAGGCCAGGAGTCGACGACGCGACAACGGCTCAGGACTTCAGTGGAGAAAAAATGTCGGTTTAGTATTTTCCTTTCATAGTATTTTAGGAAAATGGTGTGGTGTTGGTAAATGGTGTAGTGTTAGGGTGACTCCCTGTAAGGGTTGACATCAAAGTTCACTTAGGACTTGCGATGTTAGTTCTTACAAACCAGGAATAAAGGGCCAGGGTAGGCCTCACCCTCCTCGGGCTCTTGATTCCTCCCATTCCCTAGAAATTAGCGGGCAGTGGGCAGATACTCACGTATCTGTGACAGGAGTAGGCGTCCTGGCCTCCACGAGTCGCTAATTCTGCCTTTCCACTTTTCAGTAGGCCCCGAGGACCACAACACCACGAAGAGAACAGCCAGCCGAGGACGGAACGCCGCGGCCGCGGAGGAGGGGACGGGAAGGGAGGGAGGAAGGGGAAAGGGTTGGGTGCGTGAGAGAGAGTCATCAATGTTTTGATTTCGCGTAAAGTAGGTGCACCTACTTTGAGATCTCTACATTGATGTGGCTATGAACGAGGGAGAGAATGATGTTACGCTATATGCACCTCCTAATCTTCTGTTCTAAGTTCCAGCACCACCACCGGACCGACGGAGCTGAGGGCCAAGTCAAGGACATCACCACGGGTCAGCACCATGGGCGAAGAGGACCAAGGCATTGAGGGAAGGAGTGAGTGTTTGATTTGTATTTATAGCAATCTGTTGTCTTCTTCATTGTTTTGAATGTCTTTCTGTCTTTCCTGCTTTTTGATAACAATTTCTCTGTCTGTCTGTCTGTCTCTCTCTCTGTCTGTCTCTCTCTCTCTCTCTCTCTCTCTCTCTCTCTCTCAAGCTTTTGTTTGCGACGGCATTCAATCTGAAATGTTGAAGTGTGGTGGAGACGTTGTGTTTCACGTTTTGGTCGAACTCTTCAATTAAATATTCCCTAGTGGTCATTATCCTGAGGTATGTACTAAACGTATCATAGTAGCTATTTTTTAAAAAATGTGACCTAGAAATACCAGACATTTACAGAGATATACCACTGCTGATTTTTTAGGGAAGTGTTAAACATCAATTTTAAACCACTTTATACATGGCTCGAAGCAATTAATAAAATTAACAAAACACAGGGTTTTGAAGATGGTACTCCATCGTAAACCATGTATTTACACTATATGCTGCTACTCAGAAGTATCTGACCAAAAATGGAGGCAAACTGTATGTAGCTTTATTCGATTTGAAGAAGGCGTTTGAAACAATTGAGAAAGAAACTTGTATTGCAATGTAGAAGTGGTTCTTTATCCAAATTCGTAAAGGGAATCCGATCAATGTACCAATCAGTTCTCGCTTGTGTTTGTGTAATTAATGAACTTACGGAAACATTTGAGTGCCCTCGGGGGTTAAAGAAAGGCTGTATTTTAAGCCCCACAATGCTCTAGGTGACAAATAACGAGCTAGCATCAAGAGTTGCTGACCAGAGCAGGCTTGGAGACTCGTGCCTGGTCTTGTTGAGCTTTCATATTGCTCTTTGCTGACTTGGCTTTGCTGTCTTGTTCAAACACACACACACCCACCACCAACCCACCCCCGGGAGTTTCTGTATAAATAGTTTCCCCACTTTCTGAAAATTTAGTGTTTTACATTCTCACTGTCGCTGTCATTCTCCTTTGTTCTTTCTCATTCTTACTATGGTATATCAATCTACTATACTATCTTCTTCTTCGCTAGACCAGTCCCTTATCTTTTTTCTTGAAAACTCTTCCAAAACTCCTCATTTGTGTATGAGGTCTGTTGGGTCATCTTGGGAATATTGGACGCTTTCTGCCAAATGGTCACTAGGGTTTCCTATGATGTTGTTATTTAGCAATGTAGCCATTTATATGTGTTTTATATATATGTGTTTTGTTGATATTTTATGATGTTTATATTCTATTTTGTTTTTGTAAACGGGGGTTCGATAAATTAGAGGATAGCCTCAGCGTCCCCTGCGTGGGATGCCGTTATTATAAAGTGACCGGCAGGTGGAGTGCCTTCAGTGTTACCACTAGGTTTGTTTCAGCAGATCTTTTATACGGATCATGGGTGAGTCCTCTTTGAACCAAGTTGTGGTCCTGATTTTGTTATCCATTTTTGGCTCTTAGCAGTCCGCCGGACCCTGTAAGCAATGAATAACTGTCTTGTTCACCAGCAGAATTGCAAACTCAACTAGACATAGTTAATCAAATGTGCCAGGACTTTGGGCTGACTATCAACATTGATAAGAGTAAAGTCGTGGTTTTTAGACATGGGTGATTTCTTGGGAAGAGTTAAAAATGGTTTATCCAGGGAAATGAACTAGAGATTGCAAAAAGTTACGTCACTTAGTAACTTAAATGTTTTTCATTTCCATTGGTAGTAAAAAGTCAGACATCACAGTTAAAAATAATGTGAACCATTGAAAAGCACAATTACATGAGCAAGAAATATTTTTACAAAATTTTGTTCCCAATGAATTTAAAAACTGAATTGTATGGTGATGTTACAACAGGTCTTGAACCCCCGTTGGTGTGCCGGGAGTTTCAGTATAAATAGTATCCCCACTTTCTGGAAATTTAGTGCTTTAAATTCCCACTGTTGCTGTCTTTCTCATTTGCTCTTTCTCATTCCTGCTCTGTTCTATCAATCTGATAAAATATCTTCTTCTTAGCTAGACCAGTCATCTACCTTTTTTTTTCTTGAAAACTCTTCCGGGACAAGACTCCTTATTTGTGTATGAGGTCTGTTGGATCAGCTTGGGAATATTGGACGCTTTCTACCAGGTGGTCACTAGGGCTTCATATGATGTTATTATTTAACAATGTAGGCATTTTATATGTATGTGTTTTGTTGATCATTTATAATGATGTTTGTAACTATTTTGTTTTTGTAAACGGGGGTTCGATAAATTAGAGTACAGCCTCAGCTTCCCCTGCGTGGGATGTCTTTATTGTAAAGTGACTTGCTGGTGGAGAGCTTTCAGTTTTACCACTAGGGTTGTTTCAGCAGATCTTTTATGCGGATCAGGGGTTGTCCGGTCCTGATTTGGCTCGGAAGAGTCCGCTGGACCTAAAGCAATAATCATGTAATGTAATGTAATGTAATGTAACAGGTCTTGAAAAACGAACATTTAATTTAAATTTGGGTGAATAATTATATTTTCTTAAAATATAGTTATTTTTATTTTGCTATTTGCTTCTGTAGTGATCTATCCTATCGTATCCTATCCCGTAACTCGAAAGCCCTTTAGGGCATCAGAGATGATCGTTTAACCAGCATACTCCATCTTTCTCTGTCCTCAGCAGTCATCGTGGCTTCACTCAGTGTCAAGCCAGTCCATTCTCGAATGTTGTCTAACGACATCTTTTTCTGTCTCCATTTTCTTCTGCCTCCTTGCACCGTGATTTGAAGGATAGTCTTTGCAAGACTGAAGCTCTGATGATGTAGCCATAACATCGGAGTTTCAATTTCTTCACCACTGTGAGCAAGTAATCATGTTGTCCTGTGTGATGGTCTGTCGGACGTCGACATTAGTGATGTGCTGGGTATAAGGAATGCCCCGGAAATCTGTTCTAGCATCTCATCTCCATGCTTTATATTTTTCGTTGTAGGACTGCTGTGAGAGTCCGTGTTTTCCACTTTAGTAGATACAAATATGTCAACAATGACTGAATTCAAATTCAAAGCACATTTTCTTGCCTCTCTTTCTGCCCAGTCATTAAAGATAAAACCAGAATGCGATGGTAACCATCAGAAATTCAATTTATAGTCAAACTATTAACAACGTGTTTGATCTCATAAATTATTTCAATTGCCAATCCTTGCGATTTATAGAATTTAAAGCCTGTATAACAGACTGTGAATCCACACATTACTATAGAAAACAGTAGGCAAGCTAGCAATTTATTTAAAGCCATTGAAATCGCTATCAGTTATGCTGTTGAAACATTATAACCTTTCCTAGATGAAATGATTTTATTTTCAAATCCGCAAAGACGAAAGCAGATCCTGCATATTCTGAATCTATAACAGCCACAGATGCACGATTTTGAAAAGGATTAATGATTTTAAAATAGCAGCGCATCATAATGGAGTTATTTGGCGTTTAAGCCACACTTAACAGGTTTGTAATTTATATAAATATTTCATTGAAATTGTCACAAAGTCCTTTAAGTCATTAGTAAACCAGATACCGAGAATATAAAATCTTTCTGGGTTCCATTGCATGTGCAGATGGAGCTTGTAGCGGACTTAGGATTTTTCTTGCTACCCAACCAAAAAGCAATACTCTTATCTGTATTAAGAAACAACCCTGATTTTTTTCCCAAAACATTGAATAGTAGAAATTGTTTCTTCGAAAGAATGTCTGTCCCCTTCTAGAATTAATTCTTTATCGGCTGCATACTGAGATATTTTGCTTTCAACTGTCTAATTCGAAGCTCTTTAATGTCTTTATTTTCTCTATCATTAAACACACAATTTCAACACGCATTATGAATAAATACGGCGAGGTCGGATCCCCCTGCCTACTTCCCATCTGTACTTCGAACTAAGAAGATAAAATGCTATTTACGTTTACTGCTGATTTAATGTTGTTACAAAATGTACAAATCCACTGACAGAAGTCAGGGCCACATCCGTGCGCATCAGACCTGATAGTGATCTAAGAGAGGTTTCCGCGGAACGTGCGACTATGTCACGCCTTGTGACAGACATTTTGAAGTCCAATGAGTCTGATGACGTCCACAAATCCACAACTTAAACGGCGAAAATATATACACAGAAACAGTCAACGCTGCACCACTATTCCAAAACAAAGTATGGCGCCGCAAAACCGGAAGCGAATAAAGCAACTTTCGTTTTCCGATAAAAAAAAAAAAAAATTAATGAATTTAGTGTCCGCAGATTGTTTCGCATTTCCTTTTTTTTTTTTTTTTTTCGTTTTCGTTTTTGCGGATTTCCGCGATTTCGCGGAGAACTATCAGGTCTGCGCATGTAATACCTTGAACATGAAATCCCAGCTCAAGGAATCAAAGGCTTTTTCCAAATCGAGGCAAATGAGCAGTCCCGGCTTCCTATGTATATTTAAGTAATCAATTATATTGTATAACAGTCGAACATTATCGCCTAAGTGTACCTATTTCTACTGAAGCCTGACTGATTTTCATGAATGAGAGAAGTAAGCACTTTTTTTGTGTCTATCTGCGATACAACCGGAACCTAGCTTGTATAAGCCTACTACATTAAGTAGTGTAATTGGACACCAAGTTTTAATGAATTCTCTTGGCTTATCGCCTTTATGTGTGCAAACTATTATTCCTTCCCTCTGAGTTGTAGATAATTCACTCCTATTGAACCCTTCGTTTAAGAACCTCACAACAAATAATAAGGCTTTAAAAAATTCAACAGTGAAACCGTCACTGCCAGGACTCTTTATTATTTTTCATATATTGTAATGACTTATACCTTCTTGTAAAGTAATTTCAGTTTCTAGTAAAAGTTTCACTGTTCATTTAATGTTGGTATTTGCTCAACTAAATCTAAGATTTCACAATTCTCAGCCTCCATTTTTGAATACAAGTCTTTATAGAAATTGTTAACTTCTTGAGCAACTTCCTTCCTATTAGTAATATATAATCCATCTGCTTTAGTCAGTTTTAAGATTTGCTTACGTTGTGTATGTAATTATACATATTGCCAGAAAGTCTTTATTTTACATCTTATACAACACCCTAGAGCGACATTCATTTGCTTAATTATCACCTTCATCACGTTCTGTTTCTTCCCTCCTCTTTCCACCTACCTACCCCTCCCCCATTTATAATCTCAATGGCGATTATTGCGTATGTTCCAAACTATTTCTGTTTAGAATATTATGGCACAGCACCACACGCTAATATAAAGAGCATGTACTAGAATATAACAGTGGGCTCCTCGGGCGACTGGAGTTCTAGATCCCGTATCGGTCAGCGTCTTGAACAGCTCTTGAGATGAAAAAGTGCTATATAAGAATAATAACATTAATAAATAATACTTCACAAGATGATGACATAGTATTTTATATTGCTCACATTTTATTTAAATCTAGTGAAGGGAATTTTTTAAAATTATGATAGCGATAGTTATTATTATTTGTATGTTGTTCTACTTTCAATTTTTCGTCTTCTTACAGCAGGACCGGACAGGACCCAAGCACAGGACCCACCGCAGGACAAGACTTCACCGCAGATGAGGACCCCACCGCAGGACAAGACTTCACCGCAGATGAGGACCCCACCGCAGGACAAGACTTCACCGCAGATGAGGATCCCACCACAGGACAAGACTTCACCGCAGATGAGGACCCCACTGCAGGACAAGACCCCACTGCAGGACAAGACCCCACCGCAAGACAAGACATCAGCGCAGAGGGAAGGCAGGAGCAGACAACGAGGGATCAACGACAGAGGTGGCCACCTCAAAAGACAGTTTGACTGTGGGCGTGCATGTGTGAGTTTAGTGAAATTGTACAGCACTGCAATGCAATTTATCAGAAATTGAAATCTACTTAGATTTAGCAGCTGTCCATGCTGGCATTGCAGCAGTTACCAGGAGAGGCTAGCAATATAATACAATGCTCCTGTTGACATGTCGGCGGTACTCGCTGCAGGCTCTGTCTGGATATTATTGGCTCCAATTTTGACTCTAGAGTAACTAGATCTTGTTAGTTAGCGGGGACTGTGTGTCCACAGTGCCACGAATAGCGTTGAGCACTGAAAAAGAAATGATCAAGGTCAGATTTAGAAAATGAATCAAGGTCGGTGTTAGAAAATGTCGCAATCAAAGCACAGGCTTTGTGTCGACATACACCAAGAACTGGCAGCTGCATTAAGTACAGCAGCTACAAGGTTTTGTAAGCTGTTGAAGGTTGAGGGGAATGGTCATGTTGTTTTTCTATCGGAGAAATGTTTCTGTGGGGAAACAACGAGAGAGTGTGGTTGTGGACATTAGTGTCATGGGGGAAAAGGACAATGGATGTGGAGTGGAAGTGTGTGGCGAGCAGTCAAAATGTAAATAAACATGAGACGACCGATGTCTATTTTTTTCGTTAGGTTAGAAAGTAAACTGTTAATAAACATGAGACAACGACACGACTGGTGAGGCAGTCGGGACACACGTCTCTTTTCTTTTTTGTTAAGGATAAATAATAATGGGAAATGAACATGAGACAGCAACCTGGTTCTGTCAAGGTCCCTCTTTCCCTTTTTGACATTTGTTAGCTCTACTTGCTCAGACTCTGCTCTCCAAAAGCTGTCCCTTACTTTGTGATATTAATGGTCACATCTGCATGATCCGCTCTGGTGGAATTGCAGTGTGGTCAGTTTCTGATACTAGAGACGATTGCATACTTTGTAAAAAATTCCACCTTGCCAGCATTGAGAGGGCAGTGGAAAAAAAAGCACCATGAAAAATGTCACAAAATTGTATCAAGGTCAGGATATCAAGGTCAAGAAGAAAAGTGTATCAAGGTTAAAAGAAAAGTGTATCAAGGTCAAAAGAAAAATATTAAGTTCAAAAGAAAAGTGTATCAAGGTCAAAAGAAAAATGTATCAAGGTCAAAAAAGTGTATCAAGGTCAAGAAGAAAAGTGTATCAAGGTCAAAAGAAAGTGAAAGAAAACAAATATCAACGTCGAGGAAATGTATTGCCTTGCGTTGTCACAAAACTGTATCAAGGTCAAAACACACGGAAAAGGAAGGGGCGATGGGGAAAAGGGCGCCAGTCCTTGTTTATTAGCAAGGTCCCAGTGCTCTAGTGTTTGGAAATGGAAGTTAGTATTGTTTAGGTGGGGTCAGTAGTGATTGTCTTCGGCAAATTGATGGAAGCGCTGTGTTATGTTGTTTCCTGCTCTGAATTTCTACTTCAGTGTTGGTGTGCTGTTGTTAGATTCAGGTTGACTTTCAATTGCTGTTAATATTGCAAGTGCAATGTTTTAGTAACTCCGCCAAGGACGGTCCCAAGCCCGGCTGCAAAAGGAGGAGGGTTAGGTGTGGGGTTAGCACCCCCCACCCCTTAAAAAAGACTACGCTATAATAATACTTTTTACTATAATAATACTTTCTGTAAATTTAGTGCTTTAAATTCCCACTGTGGCTGTCTTTCTCATTTGTTCTTTCTCATTCCAACTCTGTTCTATTAATTTACTATACTTATCTTCTTCTTCGCTAGACCAGTCGCCTACATTTTTTTTGAAAACTCTTCCGGGACAAAACTCCTCATTTGTGTGTGAGGTCTGTTGTATCAGCTTAGGAAAATTGGACGCACTCTGCAAAATGATCACTAAAGCTTCCTATTATATTATTATTTGGCAATGTAGGCATTTTATATGTATGTTTTTGTTGATATTTTATAATGATGTTTGTATTCTATTTTGTTTTTGTAAACGGGCGTTCATTAGATTACAGTATAGCCTCAGCATCCCATGCGTGGGATGCCTTTTTCGTACAATGACCGGCTGGGGAGTGCCTTCTGTGTTACCACTGGGGTTGTTTCAGCAAATTTTTTTTATGCGGATCTGGAGTGTGTCCTCTTTCAGCCAAGTTGTGGCGAAAAGCCGGAATATAAAAATAATTACAACACTTTTAAGTGACAAATATTATATAAGTAAAATTAATAATATTATTAACAAAGTTAAGGAACAGTATGCTGTGTTGGTATACGATGGAGAAAAAATGGCTAATATTTCTGTAGATTGTCTGGAATTAACCCTTTCAGACCAGTTATTTTTGGACACTCTCATAATGGAAATTAGAAGTGAAACAATGGAATTTAATTTTAAAAAGAAACATATAGAAGTGCATTTAGAAAAACAACTTGAACAAGAAATACAAACAATAGACAGTAAAGTACAAAAGTATGAATATGATCAACAAGAATTACAGGTAAAAATAGTCTCGTACAATTAAGGAGAAAGAAAATAGAAGGAATATTGATTCGCAGCAAAGCTCGCTGGGCAGCCGAAGGAGAAAAAGTAACAAAATATTTGTGTAATTTAGAAAAAAGACATTTTGTAAGTAAACAAATGTTTAAACTAGTCTCCAAAATTGGACAATATTTAGAAAACACTGATGATAAAAAAAAGAATTTTGTGAAAAATTTTATTCAGAAAAACAATAGATACAGATTTAGAAACATATTCGTCTCTTCCCAAGTTATCAGTCGAGGAAGCAACTTCATTGGAAGGTTTAATAACTCTACAAGAAGCCAATTATGCACTAAAAAGTATGTGTAATGGTAAAAGTCCAGGGACAGATGGAATGACTGTTGACTTTTTTTTTAAATTTTTTCTTAAAACAATTAGGTGAATTTCTAGTACGCTCTCTGAAGTAAGGGTTTGTAAATAATGAAATGAGAGAAGGTATTATAATTTGCCTACCAAGTGGAGATTAACCTCGGGATTTCCCTAAAAATTGGCGTCCCATCTCATTATTAAATGTTATTTATAAGACAGGCTCATCTTGTATAGTAAATAGAATTTTTAAAAATGCTACCGAAACTTATTAATGAAGATTAAAAAAGGTTTCGTGGCTGGTAGGTACATAGGAGACAATTTAAGATTTTTGTATGTATTAATCCACTAATTAAATGAAAAAAAAACATCCATGGTCGTCTCAATTGATTTTGAAAAAGCGTTTTGCTCTGTGAATTGGAATTACATGCACAAGGTCTTAAAATTGTTTGGCTTTGGAGAAGACATATGTCGTTGGAAATCAGCCTTCTATAATAACATAAAATCCTCTGTGTTGGTAAATGGTAAAGCTTCTGCTAGTTTCATGATTAAACAAGGATGTAGACAAGGTGATACAATTTCTCCATATTTATTTATTTTGTGTGCAGAATTATTGGCAAATAACATAAGGGAAAACAAAGAAATTAAAGGAATAAATATTTCAGAGACAGAATGTAAAGTGAGTCAGTTTGCCAACGATACTTCATTACTTTTAGAAGGTGACAAAAATTCTTATGAAAATCTATTTCAGACGTTAAATGATTTTGAGAAAGTCTCCGGTTTAAAGATGAATTATGAAAAAACCTGTAAAATATGGCTTGGTAGTAAACAAAATAGTGACATTACATTTTTGCCTAACATAAAAATGACTTGGAATCCAGCACAGTTTAAAATCCTAGGGCTCTGGTTTACAAGCGATCTTACTAAAATTGCAGAAATAAATTTAACAAACAAATTTAACAAGACTAAAAAATTATTTAATACTTGGTCAAAAAGATCTAGCAATCCATTGGGAAAAGTTGCAGCACTAAAATCTTTAATATTATCCAAACTCACTTATTTATGGATTTTATTACCTAATCTAGATCCTCCCAACGAGGTAGTAGAACGGGTACAGAAAATGTGCTATGACTTTGTATGGGACAAAAACAGAGATAAAATTAAACGGGCAATAGCAATTCATAGTGTCCAGAACGGAGGTATAAATTTGCCAAATATAGAAAGACAAATTACATCTTTAAAACTTATTTGGTTGAAAAAATATATCCAAGGGAGTAATCCTAAATGGAAAGTAATCTTGAAAGAAATATGTCCAGAGATACAAATGCTAAAGGAATATGGTGCAGGTGTGTTAAAACTGAAGAATACTTTTGTAAATCAGTTTTGAAAGGATGTATTTAATAGTTATAATGTTTTGTACAATAAAAGTGGACATTTGCACTGACCAAGAGATGTTAATAGAACCATTATTTTTTTATAAAAAGCTTAAAATTGATGGTGAGATGTTATATTTTGATGACTGGACCAAAAGCGACCTATATTTTGTAAAGGATTTGGTGACAGATAACGGCGCTTTTTTAACAGTACCAGCATTTAAAAGCAAATTTAATATTGATGTGCCTTTTTGACGTATTTTGGATATGTTTGTTCCATTAGAAAGTGTATGAAGGAAAATAATATTCAATTAATAAATAATGATTGTAATGACATAAGTTATAGTAAAACCTATGGTGCATTATTAAGGGCTCCAACAGGAGCAAAATATTTTATGAAATACTTTTGGGTAAACCATTGCAGTCTAATGCCTCTACAAACTGGAGAAAATTTTGGGAAGTGATATTGAATGGTCGGAAGTATTCATGACAACAAAACAAATTAAAGAAGTAAAACTGAAGTGGCTTCAGATGAAAATCAACTATCGAATTATTGTAACTGTTTTGAAATAGATGGGAGTGATATCAAACAATGTGTGTAAATTTTGTAATGAAGAAAAATATTCAACAATTCATTATTTGTGGAACTGCGTGCATGTTCACATGTTTTGGAATGACTTTGTAAGAATTCTGAAGGACAAATGTTGTAATCGTGAAAGACTTGCACTGAATCGGATCTTAGTACTTTTTGGACAGGATGGCAAAACGAAAGTTGATGAAGGTTTTTCACATATTTTATTGCTTGCAAAATTGTTTCTATACATATGCTGAATAAACAAAACAAAACAAAACCATTATTAAAAGTATTTTTAAGATTTATTATTCAAACATATAAAGTAGATACATATGTGTTTCAGATTAACATGAATTATGACAAGTTCACACAAAAATGGGCAGCTTACAAACAATTTATAGAAGAGAATAGACCATGGAACATGAACAGAGTGTACAATTGAACGTAAGACTAAGAAGGAATGTGCATCATGCTTTGGAACTATTCGCATATGTTTTTGTATAATCGATTCAATGCTTTATTTTGTTATTTTCAAATTTACTGTCTGTTAAAGTTCTGCCAATGTGTGAAACATATTTTTTCAATACTACATGTGTGCTAAAAATGTACCTTCTGATGCAACATAACACTATGTAACCTTTGAATAAAAACATTTTCAAAAAAAATTACAACTAAATTCAGTCATTAAAAAATGCAACAAAAGCACTTTAGTTGACTTTATTGCCAAGTATACATTATGAAGAGTATGTTTTGGTACAAATGCCAATTGAACAAACAAGTTGAATATTACAACGCCCAAACACGCACACTGAATGATTTTATATGAGATAAAATGAGGTGCTATACGTGCGTGTGTCTTTAGCTGTGCGCGCGCTTGTGTGTGTTTGTGTGTTAGTGACCGTGCCCGACTGTGTTTTAATTTCACCTGCTTCTTAATGTTTTTTTTTAAATTTATTTAGCGGGTCGTCCAGTCGTCGTGTACACATTAACTCAACATTCATTCGTTCTTATTCTACATGTGTATATATATGTATGCATTATATATATATATATATATATATATATATATATATATATATATATATATATATAGAGAGAGAGAGAGAGAGAGAGAGAGAGAGAGAGAGAGAGAGAGAGAGAGATATATATATATATAGATATATATAGATATATGTGTGTGAGGGTGTGTGGGTGTGCATGTGTTCATTTGTAAATTATACGCCACGCCAAATTGTCACTATTTTTTAAAAGATTTTTTAACTTGACTTGTTTACTGATACAGTAATTAATATTCATCGTGACCGCCATAATTATCATCAGTGTTGTTCTCGTCATGATCAGTGGCATCGGAAATGGTCGTCGTCATCATTGTCAATGTCATCATCATTGCCGCCAACAGCAGCAGCAGCGGCAGCTCGCCTGCCCATGCAGCAGCTCATCATCAGTTTATTCACCGGCGTCCTGCCTATTTAACATTATTTTTATAGCACGGCCACGTCGATGGGCTAGGGGACGTCACCAACGCAGACACCTCACGTGACAACCACTGTCCTCGAGTGACGTCCCTTGCTTCCCTTCCCATCTCGCGTTAGGCAAAATGGCGCCAGGAATAAAGATGAACTGACGGCGACTCGCGGCATAAAGATAGGATTTGCGGCGAACTTGCATTGCTAATCGGCGCTGGGGGTCACGGTGACTGCCTAAACGTTTCCGTAAGGCCCACGGCCCGTTGGAGTCAAGCAGACCGTATGATAATACACAAGTTTATGTGCAGTCAAGCGCCTTGCTGTCAGCGCCGCCAACAGATGCCGCGCTCAGCCCACGATGACTCTGCACGGTCAGGCTGACGGCAGCATCTCAAACCAAAAGGAAGCACTTCAGACATCCGTTCTACGGTCGTCATGACACCCCCCCCAACTCGCATCTCGCTGATCTGGCACTGCGAGAGGGGGAGCGAGAGAGAGGGAAAAAATGAGAGGAGAAAAAAAAAAAGAGAGATAATTTAATGGGAATGTTTCTACGGCAATTCATTAGAATAATCTGGCCCTATTATGCATTTGTGATTAATTAGATCTGAATATTTCATATTAATTTTTTTTTAAAAACGATTTCAAGCAGCAAAACAAAACCATGTTCCTATTTCCGTAAATTCCAACAGTGTTTGTATTTAAACCTTACATGTAGTCCTGGCTATCATTGGCCTGTGCTAATAACAATACACCCAGCAAGCTCTCCTTGCGGCTGCCCTGCTTTCGCTGAAAAGGCGGCTAGAATTTCGCAACTATGGTAAACGTATAAAATAACCGCCCATCCACCACCCCCCCCCCCCCTCCACAATCCCCAAATCTCCAAAATCTCAAATAAACAAATTCAACTTAAATAAAAATTACATAAAATTCTGATAAAGTCAAAGATTTAATATCTTGTCCCGGCCGCTCAACATTATTTCATCCTTTCTGTATTAGGCCTACAAGGAAGTGTGTGACAGACTAAAACCAACGAAATTATCAAACGGCAGAATTTCGCTACGCATTTCTTGCAATACAAAGAGCTTAAACTTTCATATCCTTTTGCATTTTATTGTTCGTGTAAAAAAGTAGATGATACGGAGAGGGGTAAATTTCTGTATGGATATTGGAATGTGCAAACTCATAAAATATGCCTTTGTAGCGGATTTTCTCGTGTAGGTGGGTGTGCGGGTGTGTGTGTGTGTATGAGTGAGAGTGTTGTCGTTGTTGTTGTTGTTGTGTTGTG
>CM072525.1:50468014-50470514 GCA_036898135.1 Oncomelania hupensis | reverse complement strand
AATGTTCATGATGTTTAATGTTTTGATTAATTCTTTTATAAACATTTAAAGATTATGGACATATATTTATGAGACCCATTATTTGTTATCAGGATCGTGTCTCTCTATTCACTCGCTTTAGAAGCAAATAAATTCAACTTGCCTGAACTTACACCACACTCTTGGTCTTCGTGGACAGGTGCAATCCACTTGTGCGTGAATGACTGTTCATTCTACCACCCTACCCATACCCCTTTAAATACAATACAATAAAATACAATACAATAAGATAAAATACGATACAACTTTATTGACCTCATGTGATCATCTGTTAGAGCAAAAGAATTGATTTGCCAGTTAATGTGTGTCCACAGCATGTACAGTATATGGTGCTGTCTTCGTAGTCATCACCAAAAAGACCACCTGCTGTATTTAGCCTGTAGTGTTTACAACTTTGTTATTGTACACACTACCTGTGTCCTACAGCAGACGGCGGCATAGATTTTGTTTCACTACCTACTGTGGCCTAAACATCTACCTTACTGCCTTTATGATCATAGTTGTGTCTAAGCGGCTTTTCTTGTCAAGGACCGTAACTCTTCCGCACGCGACGGAAGTTTTCTTCCTTCAACAACGGTTTTGCACACATAGGACATACCCCTGCAAAACTGTGTAGCCTCTCTGCACTACAAAACACATCAGATCCGCAGTTGTACATCTACGTGTGACGCCTCGGGCGCGAGAGACAAGCGACGCTCACTTTTCGGGCAAACAGCAAGGGCTGATGGTTAGTTCATGAATTATGCAGCGACTCACGCGGAATAATTTATATCTAATTAAGTGTTCGTCACCTTTGTCTTCGCGCAAACCACGTCCCATAACTCGTCTAGTCCAAAAAGGGGAACATTGGTGGTAGAGGTGGTTGTCTAAAAGAAGAGAGAGTCATCAGTATGTTCTTTTTATTACTTACATTGCCATATTTTGAAATTATACTTACTGCATTAGGTTTGCAACTGAAAATGATAAGCAATGAAATTCCCACCGACAAAAAGGCAGTTGCATTTTAAAATGTGGTAGGCTTCGTTCTATCAAAGCATCAGGGATTCGTGTTGAGTTCATGTATCAGTGAGTTAACATGGAAATTGCTTTGTTGTCACATTAAAAGATGACATAAAGGCAATCGTCGCTTAAAATCGAACCGACAAGTTTCTAATTCTTTGTTTCTTTCTTTGTTTTGTAAACGAACAATTTTCGCTGCGGTGCAGAGGACACCACTGGCTGGCTAAAGACGATCTTAGTGGAGTGAGACATTGCATGAACCGAAATTTAGTTACGGCTGTCCCTATCCAATCCTATCCTATCCTATCCCGTAACTCGAAGGTCGTTGGGGCACCACAGATGATTGTTTAACCAGCGTACTCCATCTTTATCTGTCCTCGGAAACCCTCATGGCTTCGCTCAGTGTCAAGTCAGTCCATTCTCGAATGTTATCTTTCCACCTCTTTTTCTGTCTCCCTCTTCTTCTGTCTTCTTGCACCGTGTCTTGCAGGGTGGTCTTTGCAAGGCCTGATGCTCTGGTGATGTGACTATACCATCGGAATGGCCGTTTCTTCACCACTGTGGCATATCATCTTGTTGTCCAATGGCTTGTGTGATGGTCTGTCTGGCTTAGTCGTTGGTGTTGTAAACTATTTCTTGAAACAGAGTGTACGATTCCACTGGCATCGGACCTCAATATATAGTATATCTATACCGAATTATTCAAGACCCCTTTCTAAATTAATATATAAATTAAGAATGAACGCATGGAAGACTAAATTTTCAGCTGATGTTAAATGTAAATGTAATACAGGTCTATCAGAGCATGGCCTTTTCTTTGAATGCTCAGTTTTAAAAGACACATTTAAAGTAAATGGACACAGCATAACTGAATATGGACATTCTGTAGACATGGTTCTATATCATCCAAATGTTACAGACGTTGTGAAAGTTATTACTAAATCTCCTGTTGGTAGACTTTTATAGACTGCTTCTTTTGAAATTATGTTTTGAACTAGTTAAAGTGTTTCAAAAATTACATTTTCAATGTCTTATATCACCTAAATTTGTGAACAGACATTAAATTAAAGATCGATTTGATTTGGTTTGATAGTTGATGATATGCTGGGTATAGGAAATGCCCATACGGCTGTAGTGTAGCTATAAGGTTTGTTCACTGAACTGCCATGCAGCTTTTGTAACTAATGTACGAGCAGTTTAATGTTGCTCACTGTTCTCACCGACTGTAGCACCATTGTTACACTCTGTGTTGGTTTTATCAGTAGTTGATTCAGCCCCAATGCTTGAATCCTGATAGGTGTAACTCATATTCGTTTATCCACGCAACCTGCTCACTCAGCCACAAGACCGGAGTCGTCGTATGAAGTTTTCCAACTGTATTCAGCGAACATCAACAACTGCATACAATCGCTTTTTTCACTTTTTACAACTTTCAACACTTTACAATTCTCTCTACTTTCAA
>CM072525.1:50365514-50458014 GCA_036898135.1 Oncomelania hupensis | reverse complement strand
ACGAATGACTGTGTTGTCATATATATTATTATACATCACTTTTATAATTAATTTGCAGATGCCTACATATTTTACATTTGAAAGAAAACAGTGTGTCGCAATGTTTACACTCCAGAGGGAGAGAGTTCCATACACTAGCTCCATTAAACGATAGGCTATTTTTGTATAAATCAATGCGAGGGAGGGGTAGTTTATAATTATACAGTCTATGCCCATCAACTGGCTTAATAAAAAATGTATCAAGATATGCAGGTGTTTCTCCGTGTGTGATTTTGAACATAAGGATAGCTGTATTAAATATAAATTGTTTTTGAAGTGGTAATATTCGGAGTTCTTGATATTTTTCATTAGTTGTAGCATCTGTATTTATATTATTATAAGATTTATAAAGTATCTTGATTGCTCTTTTATGAAGACTATTTAGATGTTTAATTTGAGCGTCACTGGCATTACACCAAATAATCGATGCATAATTAAAATGAGACATACAGTGGGCATAGAAAAAAAGATTTTAATGCATCAGCCGTAATAAAATGTCTAAGTTTATTGAGAGAGAGAGAGAGGGAGAAAGAGAGACAGAGAGGGAGAGAGAGACAGAGAGGACGACAGAGACAGAGAGGGAGAAAGAGCGATAGAGAGGGAGAGAGGGGAAAGAGAGAGGGAGAGAGAGAGGGAGAGAGAGAGAGATTAGTAGTCAACATTCGGCTTTTTACAGTCCGCTATAAAGAATGACTACCCTACTAATTATTATATTTTAAAAATTCTTCTTCTTCTTCTTCTTCTTCTTCTTCTTCTTCTTCTTCTTCTTCTTCTTCTTCTTCTTCTTCTTCTTATTATTATTATTATTATTTTGGTTGTTGTTATGTGTATTATTATTTTATTATCATCTATTAAATTGAATAGCTTCAAAATAATCAAAACTAAATTTTACATTAAACTGATATTATTTGATTAAATTGAATTAAAAAATACTATAACAAATAAACAAATAAATAAATTGCCTTTGTTTTGTTACAGAGTTACAACTAATCTATTGTCCACATGGGAGATTTTGTAACGACGTTCAACGTTAGTTCAACCTTTGCCTAATCATGTTGATAGGATAAATGTAGTTATGTTTTTTCTTTGGTGTTTTTTTTACAATTTATAAACAACAACCAAACAGACTGCTAGAGCAAAATACAGACAAATAACCAATATAAATCTGCACGCGTAAGATAAAACCCAAAACTAGAGCCAAACAAAGATATATTGCTCGGAAAACGCCAAACTACACAAATGTTTTGAAATTCAATAAATCACTTGGCCTTTCTTAATTGGAAGGTTCGTGTTGGTTCAAAAAACGTTTTTTTCGACGTTCTTCGATCCCGAACCTAGGTTCCTGATCATGTTTTGTATCAAAAGCTACAGCAAACTAGGTTCGGGATCTGGTAACATCGAAAAAAAAGTTTGAACATCCCAGAATCTTCCATTTCAGACAGGCCATATACCAAAAATGTAAGGACGAACCACTCCGATGAATTAAAAACCAATAAGTAAGTGTAACTGTATTGTCACGAGATGGTATTTCGCTGCTGTATCATTCAATAGGCATTGTTCTTAAATGGCTTAAACCATAAACAAGCGAGTTACTTCCCTTGTCCGTGAGAGCAAGCAGTTTGAATTAGTGAGAGAATGCATATAGACTTGTAGGCTATACGTGAAAGTACCAAATTGCATAATCCTCTAGCTCGGGAGACAATTTCTTCTGCCCCCGACGAGAATCGTCACGGATTGACTTTCAAACAACGAAACCGATCAATATGAGGCTTTTTATTTATGAAATAACTTCCGGTCTTACAAACATGATGCTTATCGGCGATCGTTTTATGGGGTTCCGATGTATGTTTTATTCTTTTATTAAATGTATAATTCTGATATAGCGCTTTTTCTGCTCAAGAGCGGCTCAAGGCGCTGGCCGATACAGGATCTAACTCAAGCCGCCCGAGGCGCCCATTTTCATTCTGACGCTCAGATGGGGGAGAAGGGAAACCTATATCTTAGGCTAACCATCACACAGTAAAGATGGCCAGTGCTCACAACCAGTGTTTATGTCCGGGCCACCGGGAATCGAACCCGCAACCTTTTGATATAACACAAGCTCTCCGCTGTACCAAAATGAGCTATCCCGCATTTGGAAAAGCATCTGGTTATCACTGTCATAGTACAGAACTGAATCGTGTACCTTGTTCTGATTTTAGTTTAATTAATTCATGTTAATGGCGTTGGATGAAATCCAAAATAAACTCACAACTGAAAGAGTAACTTGAAG
Organism: Oncomelania hupensis; assembly: GCA_036898135.1. Classification (NCBI taxonomy): domain Eukaryota; kingdom Metazoa; phylum Mollusca; class Gastropoda; order Littorinimorpha; family Pomatiopsidae; genus Oncomelania; species Oncomelania hupensis. Next base: position 50,455,703 of record CM072525.1, on the reverse strand, counting down.
AGTGCTGTGTTACTGTTAATAGAGTGCATCACGGAAGAATCGAATACGAATAAATGCTTTAAAAAATTATATATTTTTAACCACATCAAGTATCCTTTCCATCTACTTTCATGCTTCCATAAATACTTCACTAAAGATTAACACCGCCCTTACTGCAAATGTACGTCCACAATTTGATGGTTTTCACGCTCTGTTACAAAACAATACAAAACAAAAATAAATAAGTAAATAAAAAATAATAATACAATTTAACGCTCAGTTGTTCGGCCCGTCCTCCCCATGCCTTGATCCACTGTAGGCATTGATCTAGATGATAATTATACTTTCCAGGCTTGACAAATGGAATAAACTTTATCTCTGTACATCTTTCAGGATATCTGGAGTCAGTCTTGCACGTTCCCCATGCACAACGCTTTACTGTCTGTGTCTTTTGCACAAGGCAGAATATAGCCCAGTCGCCAAGTTTGCTCTAAAATCCAAGAGAGGTAACTCTAAGGAATAGACCTATTATTTGGATTTGTATATGTACAGATATTTAAAGTTTTGGGTTGACTATTGTTGTGAACACTTTACTTGCCACATATCTGTATGTTCTATTGTGGGAAGAAGGTATAGTTGACTCAGCTAATTCGTCAATGCGAGTTTAGTAACTTTAAACCAAAAGATAAATAAGTGAAAAATTCGCCGATCGTTGATTCATTTAAATTTTAAACAAGAAATGCTTAACCTAAATTTAAAAAAAAAATCACTGTAAATATTAGTTATGGGTGTAAATATAATTATGTGTGTAAAATTAATGCATGAGCATACATATAATCATGAGTGTAAATATAATTGTGAGTATAATTACAAGTGTAAATATAATTATGAGTGTAAATATATAATGTAGGTGTTAATAATATAATGAGTGTTAATAGTGTTGTGAGTGTAAATTCTACTCACAGTTGTGAGACTGGTACGCTGAGATCTGGGCTGGTCCGACATTAGGCTTGAAGTCCAAGTGTCCGACCGGCGACATGTCCGCCGCAGTCCGCCAGGCGCCACCCCCACAGGAGCCGTCTAGCATGCCGTTGAGTCTGGATCCTTGGGCCACGGCGCAGGGCGTGGAGGAGCTGCAGGTGCAGGAGATGGCGCAGCACGACCGTTGAGCTGCCTCCTCCCTGGCCGCCGCGGCCGCTCCTTCATAGTCCGACCCGCCCAACCCCGATCTGCCGCCGGACACGTTGGGCTTGTACAGCAGTCCCTCGTAGCCGCTCTTCAAACTCTCGTAGCCGCCCTTCAGTCCCTCGTAGCCGCCCTTCAGTCCCTCGTAGCCGCCCTTCAGTCCGTCGTAGCCGCCCTTACCGTTGGTGCTGACCAGCCCGTTCTCACTGCTGCTGCGTGTGCTCAGTCCGCCGTTGGCATCTGGCGTGGGTGAACAGATGCCTTGCAGCTTCCAGTCATTGGACGCCGAGGAGTTCTTGGCCGCCACGGCAGACGCTGCTGCTGCCGAGTCCGTTTGAAAGGGGTAGGACGGCGAGAAGTAGCTGGAGGTCCAAGTGGCCGGATACATGGCAGGGTAGTTCCTGTCACAGGCGCTGCTTTCATAGGCGGCAGGCAGGTGCCAACCACGGAACGTGTAGGGATTCATGCTGGAGACGTCTGATTCCTCTCAAGCAACTGTGAAAAAAGTAGTCCCTTTCTTGAATCCCAGGTGTTCTTTTTGGCCTCGAATTCTGGAAAATGATCTCCCAGTATGAGAATAGTTTTCCTTCAAGAGTATTCAGAGCTATTCAAAGCGCTTCTAGTTGGTTTAGATTTAAGAAATAGTGCGATATATAAGTCCATTTCTTCTTCTTCTTCTTCTTCTTCTTCTTCTTCTTCTTCTTCTTCTTCTTCTTCTTCTTATTATTATTATTATTAAGATTATAATGATTATGATTATGATGATTATTTTTTATATTATTATTATTATTATTATTATTATTATTATTATTATTATTATTATTATTATTATTATTATTATTATTATTATTATTATTATTATTATTATTATCATCATTATTACATGGTGTGACATTTTTTAAACATTTCCTGCACAACGATCTTAGACCTGCAAATAATAAGTATTGATAACCGTTCTTTAACTTACAACTTTTGTTCGCTGACAATAATTACGCTACTAGGCCGTTAGTGCTTCAGTTCCGACGAGAGGTGGAGAAACGCTATATGAGAAAAATTTAAGAAATATCCAAAATAGAAATAGAGCCTTCAACATCTCTATGAACTAAAGCGTGTGACATGCTGTAAATTTCCCCCTCGTTCGATCGTAACGTTAATACACTAAGAAAAAGTAAGTTAAATAGAATATTATACTATTATTATGCAAATCTTTTATTTAACTATTATTTATAGTTCCGAAACAACTGTATTGCTTTGTACGCGCTGACCAAAGGTACAACAGAACTAGCCTGACAGTAACAAAAATATTCACGTTGAACTCTTAAGACGTATTTTATCTTCTGGGGAACACTGATGTTAATGGACGAAGCTCAAACATAATATACCTGTCCAAACACAGCGACAATTAGGTTTAATGCCTTCAGACACAAGATCTCCACAAACAACACCAGTTCTGCACAGGAAAAGCTTAAGACCACATTTCATGGGCTACAGGCTTTCACACCGACTTGTCATCGAGCGCAGTATTTCATGGGGCTACAATGAAGCCTTGGAACAGTGGATGTGTGTCCGCTCAGATAAACGGGTTTGGAGGAGTGTGTGAGTTTTTTTTTTCTATTTTATTTTTATACTACACTTGCCAAAGTGGTAATAAAGGATTAAGTGCAGTAATAAAGGCGATTTGTGATTCCAAGTAATTCATATCCCTTAGTCTCTACACGGCAAGTATGGAGCTGAAGTGTTGTTGCGATGATCCTGTAGTTTCTGCACCCTCCGAGCAATCTGAAACAACAAAACAAAGAGCAGGATGGTTGGATGGTTGTTTTATTAACGTCTTTTTTCATCAAGATGATAAAGACCATACATACAGATTCACGCATTCAAACAGACATACATGAACACATAAATACACACAGGTACTATTACTATCTCTCTAACATAACAATAACAATGTCAGTTAAATAAAACGAGCGACTGGAGAATGGATTAAAGCTTTTGCCAATCCCACACACAAAGAGCAGATAATCTAAAGGAAGTGTTATATTTTCATTGGTGCTGAAGAAGGATGATGATGAAAGATGATGATGATGATGATGATGATGATGATGATGATGATGATGATGATGATGATGATGATGACCTTCTTATTCGGTATCAGAACGCAATACTGTTTTTACATAACATTTTTTACGCATGCAAACCCAAATTTAAAACAATGAAACGCAAACCCAAACAGTCACTTTTTAAAAACATACATTAGAGAGAGAGTGAGAGAGAGAGAGAGAGAGAGAGAGAGAGTGAGAGAGAGAGAGTGAGAGGGACAGAGACAGGCAGACAGAGAGAAAGATAGACAGACAGAGACAAAGAAAGACAGAGACAGAGCTACGCTATCGATTATTAAAATAAAGTTAAACAGGACACCGTTGTTTCATACTTAAGAGAAAGTGCAAACCTTTCATTATGTAACAACATTACCCCAAATCGTCCTAATTATTTTGTAGGCTTGTAGGAATCAAGAAAAAAAAAATATTCATTCTTCGTAACCCACGTTTTAGCTCGAAAGTCAAACCAATTTTAAGATTGAACAATCTCCCGAATTATTTTCGTATAGCTTGGCAATTTCTTCCTAATAAGTCCTTTCCACTAAACAGGTGAATTGGACGCTGACTGGGTGTTAAAGATCTATTAACCATAGGTTGTATGTAGATGTGTGCCCTCAACAGCTAGCTGGGTGTTAAAGATCTATTAACCATAGGTTGTATGTAGATGTGTGCCCTCAACAGCTGGCTGGGTGTTAAAGATCTATTAACCATAGGTTGTATGTAGATGTGTGCCCTCAACAGCTGACTGGGTGTTAAAGATCTATTAACCATAGGTTGTATGTAGATGTGTGCCCTCAACAGCTGGCTGGGTGTTAAAGATCTATTAACCATAGGTTGTATGTAGATGTGTGCCCTCAACAGCTGACTGGGTGTTAAAGATCTATTAACCATAGGTTGTATGTAGATGTGTGCCCTCAACAGCTGGCTGGGTGTTAAAGATCTTATTATATTAACCATAGGCTGTGTGTAGTGATATCTATTAACCATAGGCAGTGTGTAGTGGTATCTATAAACCATAGGCTGTGTATAGTGATATCTATTAACCATAGGCTGTGTGTAGTGATATCTATTAACCATAGGCTGTGTGTAGTGATATCTATTAACCATTTGCTGTGTGTAGTGATATCTATTAACCATAGGCTGTTTGTAGGGATATCTATTAACCATAGGCTGTGTGTAGTGATATCTATTAACCATAGGCTGTGTGTAGTGATATCTATTAACCATAGGCTGTGTGTAGTGGTATCTATTAACCATAAGCTGTTTGAAGGGGTATCTATTAACCATAGGCTGTTTGAAGGGGTATCTATTAACAATAGGCTGTGTGTAGGGGTATACCCTCAACAGGCTCTTACACTCACATTAGGGTCAGCGTCGCTTTGGAGCCGACTGCCTTTATAAGTTTAGTAGCAGCCCGACAGCGGCAAACGGTTTATTACGAACCAACCACAGGGCTGAAGGCGCGCACCAATAGAAAAAAAGATTATTGAGGATTTCACTCTGGAGCTAAGTCTTTAGAGGTGTAATCCAGTCATAGCACAAACAACTGCTGCCCTGGCAAGGTTGAAGCCAATTTGGACAGACAGGACCATCAGTCTTTACTACAAGGTAAAGTTGCTGCGCTCCCTTGTCATCTCCATCTTCCTATACTCTTGTGAAACATGGACCCTCACAGTAGACCTACAACCCAAAAAGGATGCAAAGCATGGAGATGAGGCTGGGCATTTCCTATGACCCACCCAGCACATCACCAACGACTAAGTCCGAAAGACCATCACACAAGCCATTAACATGCTCACAGTGGTAAGGAAACGAAACTCCGATAGTATGGCCACGTCCCCAGAAAATCAGGCCTTGCAAAGACCATGTTGCAAGACACGGTGCAAGGAGGCAGAAGAAGAGGGAGATAGAAAAAGAGGTGGGAGGACAATATTCGAGAATGGACAGGCTAGACACTGAGCGAAGCCATGAGGGTTGCTGAGGACAGAGAAAGATGGAGTACGCTGGTTAAACGATCATCTTTAGTGCCCTAACGACTTTCGAGTTACGGGATAGAATAGGATAGGATAGGATAGGATAGGATAGGAATCCAGTCATTCGTCCACTCTGCCAGCTTGTTGCTGCATATTATAATTCAGATAGTATAGCCCAAATGATTCTGATGTCCATGACATGGCTGGGACCCTTTATACCGTTTACCAGTCTCGACATTCATTTCACCAGGGACTGAATCTGGAGGGTTTTATGACTTGTGGGTGGAACTAAGAACAATACTTGGATAGGATCCTGATCTAACAATCAATGAAATTTAAGAAACGTTGGGCGGCGAAAGGACTGTGTGTCTCACTGTTGGACTCAATCATACCTCCACTGAGACTTTGTGACCACAAACAGTTTTACGAGTTAAGGACTACCCGTCAAATCTGTGAGTAAGGCACATAGAATAAACAAACGAATGAAATTTTATTAACACCATAAACATTTCAACACAAAAAGACTGATCACAGCGCTGGGGTAAAAATATTAAACTAAAAATAGTACATAGGTATAGAAGACCCGGAGTGTGAATGAAGTTCACATGAAGCACACGAAATAGTACGGGAATGTGTCACACAGTCGACGGGCTTTTTTTGAATATCATGCATTTCCAACACAGCACCTGAAGTTACTGCATACGAAAACGTAGTCCTTTGATATTATATTGCTAAAATTAAGCTTTTTTTTTTTGATTGATTGATTGTTGCTTTAGATCCAGCGGACTCTTCCGAGCCAAATCAGGACCGGACAACCCCCAATCCGCATAAAAGATCTGCCGAAACAACCCTAGTGGGAAAATTGAATGCCCTCCACCGGCCAGTCACTTTACAATAAAGACATCCCACGCAGGGGACGGCTGAGGCTTTAACCCAACTACTCGAACCCCCGGTTACAAAAACAAAATAGAATACAAACATCATTATAAATCATCAACAAAACACATACATATAAAATGCCTATATTGCTAAATAATAACATCATAGGAAGCCCTAGTGACCACCCGGCAGAAAGCGTCCAACACTCCCAAGCTGATCCAACAGACCTCATACACAAACAAGGAGTCTTGTCCAGGAAGAGTTTTCAAGAAAAAAGGTAGGTCATTGATCTAGCGAAGAAGAAGATAGTATAGCAGAGTGATAGGACAGATCAGGAATGGGAAAGAGCAAATGAGGAAGACAGCTACAGCGACAGTGGGAATTTAAAGCACTAAATTTCCAGAAAGTGGGGATACTATTTATGTCTAGTGGGAATGTGTATTAAAGATTTAAGAAAAAAATGATAAAGGAAAACCACTAATGTTTACATGTTAACCCATGAATCCCGGCATTTAAGGTTTTGAGCGGGGTAGACCAGCTGTAGTATAAAGTGAAATGATATCTTCAGCAGCACACCAGCCTTGACGATCAAAACGTTCACAGTGCCAATCCCCTGCTAGTGCGCACTATAGCTGTGCATATTTGTCTTGTTTGTATTTGTTAACCACCCAGATTATTATAGCTTGTACTGAACCACATATATCGACTGCTCAAAGACCGAATTTAATCCCGGCGGACATAGGGTGAGATCTAGTCCTCAGCATCCTATCCCCAATGCGAAGCCAAGCATGTTTATAAACCCCAAAGCACATCATCCATCCATTCCCCTCATTGGGAACTGCAGCAGATCATGATGGGGGTATCCTGTTGCTCCTCAGGCCTAAAATGTCTGTTTGTTGTTGGTTTACAATACAAAGAAGACAAATTTATCTCAAAGTTCAGAATGGCTAGAACCAGAAATCTGAAGTTCTTAACCACAATTGTTGGGACGTTCTACGCTTCAAACTGATTTACTTATCAAAGGCGCTAAATAAATAGATTTATTTAGATAATATTATTATTATTATTATTATTATTATTATTATTATTATTATTATTATTATTATTATTATTATTATATCTGTCAAAGCATAGGTGTTACACTAGAACGCAGAAAAAAAGAAGGGGGAAAAAGTAAAACAGGAGGGGAGGGGTGGAAAAAGGAAGGAGGAGAACGAGGAAGAAGAAGAAGGGGAAGAAGGAGAAAGAGAAGAAGTAAGGAGAAGGAGGATGAGGAAGAGAACAAGAATAAGAACAAGAACAAGAAGAACAAGGAAGACGAACAGAACAAGAACAAGTAAGAAGAACAAAAACAAGAAGAACAAGAAGGAGAAGAAGAACAAGGAAGAAGAAGGAGAAGAACAAGAACAAGAAGCAGAGGAACAAGAAGATGAAGAAGAACAAGAATAACACCAAGAAGAACAAGAACAGCAACAAGCAAAAGAAAAACAAGAACAGTAAGTCTAAATCCAATCATCTGTGCTCTCCTTGCAGGGTCAACAGGACTGTAATCCTTCTGAAGGCAGCGAGTTCCGTTTATGCCTTGTGGAGCATGGCCAAGAGGGCAGCTAGCACCGTCCTCGGCCCCACGAGAAGGCTGTTTACTGCTCACATCTAGGCTTACTTCCCTTTGATCCTGGCAACCAAGCGCAGGCATTGGAGGGCTGAACAAACCCACTGGGCCCTATTGTCCAAACATTAACGCTGCCTTAAGAACCATTAAGTGATGGTTAACTTCCTACCCTGTTTACTCTCAAACTACCATATATTTATATTTTTTTTATTTTTCAGAAGGAGGAGTGGGGGGTAAGAGGGGAGGATTTAATTTTGACTTCGATGATCATGATGGTCTTCTTTCCAGGTACTATGTTTTTGGTAATGGCGTGTATTTTAAGATCGATTTTCACGATGGGCTTCATTTCATGGATTTACCCTTTACAATAGTAGTGTAAACCGACTTCTCGCCTAGTCTGTGCTCGCACGCATTCCAACACAGGGACTGTAAAGATCCTGACGCTCATGTCCTAGACGGGTGAGGGCCAGCTATATATACTCACACAACAAGCACTAGGTCCCTTCTTACCATCCCCGGTCCCCCAGAATTGTGCTCAGTTGTCTTAGAACACTAGGGTCAATTAGATCCTGGATGTGTCCCTCATTGGAGTACTTGTCGAATAATTATTTATTTATTTATTTATTTACTGACTTGTTTGTTTGCTTCTCTCTTTCTTCCTTCCTTTCTTTCTTTCTTTCTTTCTTTCTTTCTTGTCTTCTTTAGATTATTCTTTATTTGGACAAAACAAAACAAAACGACACAATGCAGCTAGCAGTCATAATTATGTTTTACTCTAATTATTTTTTGTATTTTTTAAAAAACTAAACGCATAGTGTTTTATCAAAAGACCGAAATAACCCACCAAACCAATTACAAACGGAGGAGTAACCAAAATGATTAAACTCCTTCATTACTAAACAAATGCACTAAACGTACATAAACGTAACACCAGTCAACACAAAAAGAAATGCTAAATGCATGGAACAGAAATACAATACAATAGAATCAGTAAACGAATCAATACACAACATAATGAAATAAAGATCTAATAAATAACAAAATAGAATAGGGTCCAAGATACTGTACAATCATACAGTAATAGAAAGAACATCGATTATTATTTTAAGTACTGGTTTAAACATAGTTTTTTTTGTTATTGTAGAGACAAGTATGTATGTGTGTGTGAATATAATACAATACAATACAATACAATACAATAGAACAGAACAGAATAAAACAGAACAATAGAGAATAGAATAGAACAGAATAGAACAGCACTGAGTAGAATACAATAGAATACAACAGAACACAATAGAACAGAATAGAATAGAACATTACATTACATGGTTATTGATTTTGGTCCAGCGGACTCTTCCGAGCCAAATCAGGACCAAGGATAGAACGGAACAGAATAGAATAGAACAGAACGGTACACAATAAAACATAACAAAACAGAATAGAATAGAAATAGAATTAGAATAGGACGTAATCAGAACAGAATAGAAATAGAAATAGTAAATAAATTAATAAATAATATAATAAAATGAACGAGTGAATAAATAATTTAAATTAGTAACTCATAAATAAATTAAAAAAAATAAAAAATATAAATAAATTCAACATAATTAAAAAAGGATAGTAACCCTCTCTGAGTATCATTAACACGTTTGTAAGCAATCCCTCATCAACATGGCGATGTGTGTTACATAAGCAGGACAAGAGAAGGATAAGAGCCCTTCATTTAACGTTATTCATGCAGCGATATCAATGAAATGTGATACACACGCTACCTGATATAGCAATAATTTACTTTTTATTAGGATGTAGTCTGTCATGATTATTACACAATATGTACAGGCTCCTGCTGCTGCTAGTGATGATGTTGTTGATGATGATGATGGTGATGATGATGAAGAAGAAGAAGGGAAGGAGGAGTAGGAGGAAGGTATTGGTTGATGATGGTGGCGACGAATATGAGGATGAGCGTGTATGTTGGTTACAGATCGCCGCGCTTTCAGTCTGATTTAGGAATAAGGCGCGTATACCATCCTTTTTTAAAAAAAAATGATGATGACGACGACATATTGATGATGATGATGATGATGATGATGATGATGATGATGATGATGATGATGATGATGATGATGTTGTCTGTGATGAACCACAACTACTACAGTGCACTGTCTTGAATTATTATTATTATTATTATTATTATTATTATTATTATTATTATTATTATTATTATTATTATTATTATTATTATTATTATTATTATTATTATTGAGGATTTTTATTGCGCACTTATGTCTCCGTACTTGACCAGACTCTAGGCAGTTACAGGATCTAACTCAAACCGCCCGAGACACCCACCCGCAGCCTTTGGGCGCATGGTCTGACGCCCGGACAACTGAGCACTATCCTGGTCAGCCAGGCATGGGGGATGCTGGGTGTGTTCTTGTTACCGGCACTAACCAGTCTAGGACATGACATGATTTTTAAAGTCCGTTATGATGGAATGTATGCGACACACAGACTAGACCTCGGTTTATACTCTCATCCGAAGGAGTAGGAAACGGGAGTAAAGTGTCTTTCCCAGGGATACAACACAATGGCCCGGACAGGGTTCGAACCCGGGACCTTCAGATCCGCAAACTAAAGCACTACCATTAGACCACCGTGCCTCCTATAATAACTTAGAATGTATAATGTTTAATGCATATTTTATAATGTCTAAGGTGCAACTATATAATTTAGTGCTATTTTTGAACACGCCCCTTCGACAAAATAAGCATTAAACATTATACATTCTAAGTTATTATAGGAGGCACGGTGGTCTCATGGTAGTTCTTTGGCTTGCGGATCTGAAGGTCCCGGGTTCGAGCCCTGTCCGGGCCATTAATCCTTTGACCATTAGCACTGAGTGTTGCATCACTGAAAAAATAAGCTGTTAAGCAAAAAGAACTCTTTCTTTAAAAAAAAAAGTTCATGTTTTAATGACTCCATTCCCTAGTTTTTGTGCCTATTAATTAGCAAGGGCTAGCCCCACAGTGTGGAGCTAAAAATAGCATCTACTAAAGAAGAGAAAGAACCCGTAAACACAATTGCTCGTACGGTATTTTTTTTTTTTTGTTTTAGGTTGAAAAAATTGGCCCTGTCCTACCCTAGACTCCCAAGACGCACATACCAGTCGTGTGGTTCACTCATTACATTACATGATTATTGCTTTAGGTCCAGCGGACTCTTCCGAGGTTCACTCAGTTAAAAACAGTGGAACTAACTCCCTGTCATAACCGGTACGGAACATTCAAACTGTAGTGGTTGGTTTGAGCAAAGAAAGTCCCTTTATCATCGTATAATGTAAAAACTGCGAACGTTAGGGTAAACCCAATTTTGCCAAAAGTAAACAAAGCCTTTGAATCGGAGGTCTGTTAAGTAACATCTTAAGTAAGATATCTTAAACAAAACTATATATAATATCCAGACATAAATTAATTTTAAAACTGCATTCGATCATTCGATCATTATAGGCCAAAATGTCGGAGGTATAGGATAGAAATTAAACATGTAAATGAATTTAAGTCACAGTGCAGGAAGCTTGCATAGCAACCAAATCGCAATAACAATGCCAACGTCAGGCGCATTTCATGTGGTAGAATTTTTTAAAAAATGTTCTGAGGCGCAACAAACAAACAAACAAAAATAATATCAGAATTAGCATAAGAATAATTAGAAAAAAAAACAACAGATATGTGCAGGACATATGAACTTCAGTCGTCTGGGCGTCTTGGGCGGTTTGAGTTAGATTCTTCATCGGCCAGCGCCTTGAGCAGGTCCTGAGTTGGAGAAGACATTTGCCTTATTGCATAGTTAAGTTAGGAAACATTTTGTATGACTAATTCGGTATTAATGAATTTGTTTTGCTACTTAGCAGAATTTAAACAAATGTTATTGTTCTTCCAATGGCGATTGTACGTGGTTGTGCGTACGTGTGTGTGTGTTTGTCTGTGTGTGTGTGTGTGTGTGTGTGTGTGTGTGTGTGTGTGTGTGTGTGTGTGTGTGTGTGTGTGTGTGTGTGTGTGCTGATGAGAATGACTAACACATGTGTATGACGTAATCTATATCCATGAACTTCTTTGTGCACGCTCTGTGCCATTGACGTCATAATTCTGCCTGTCTGTCGACACTGATAAAACGGGTCGTCGTTCATATGTCTGTTATAACCTTGTTGGATGTTTGGTCTATAGTGTTGGAGTTGCTAGGTGACTTCCACTTACAGTAAGGTGCGTGTGTGTCGGCGTGGTTGTGTGCTTAAAAGCTGTTTAAAATGATCCTATACATTGATTATGCAAGCATGGAAATGGACAGGCCTACCTCAGTACACAACTCCTCTCCAAACACTCATATGTTGGTGGCACATCACACTAAAACACATTGTCCTCGAATTATTTGCAAAAAGTCGATGATCACTCTGGACTGGAATAATTTGAAATACTCGGTCACATTGAGCTGGAATTATTTGCACAAACGTCAGAGTCAACAGGAATTATTAGCACGAGTCAGCAGGCAAATTCCACAAAAATCGGTCGCATTGTCCTTGAATTATCTTCAAAAGTCAATCACATTCGAATGTAATTATTTCCACCACCCCCAAAAAATAGTCACATTCATTTATCTTCAAAATTCAATCTGATTGGACTAGAGTTATTTGTAAAAAGTAAAACAGTTATTTGTAAAATGTCAATCAAGTCGGACTGGAATTATTTTCACGCCCGAACAAGCACAACATTGAAATTAGGGGTAAAAATGATTATATTCCACAAGTTTTGCCCGACATTCACACTCTGTCACCCCATGGCATGGGTCTGATCATGCATGCTAATCTTTGAGATTCGGACCATTTTGATTGGCAGTCATAAAATGGGAATAACTCTATGATCTCCGCCACCGCCTACCGAGTTTCGGCTAGCCCCGTCTGCGGCGAGAAGCGGCGAAATCTCTGCACGGGGTCCTATTTCATGATAGGATCTAGGGAGAGAGGGAGAGAGAGAGAGAGAGAGAGAGAGAGAGAGAGAGAGAGAGAGAGAGAGAGAGAGAGAGAGAGAGAGAGAGAAAGAGAGAGAGAGAGGGAGGGAGGGAGAGAGAGAGAGGGAGAAAGAGAGCGAGAGAGAGAGAGAAAGAGAAAGAGAGAGAGAGAGAGAGAGAGAGAGAGAGAGAGAGAGAGAGGGAGGGAGAGAGAGAGAGAGAAAGAAAGAGAGCGAGAGAGAGAGAGAGAGAAAGAGAGAGAGAGAGAGAGAGAGAGAGCTGTAACAAACAACACACTTCACAGAACAATATAATATAAACCCTTTTCGTACTTTTCAACATTTTATTTTTTACATTGTAGCCCTATTCTATTTTAACTTTTAAAAAAAAATTGTTTTTGATATTATTGGTCACCCATGCCGTCGAAAATTACACTGAACAACAAAACACCAACACACCACCGTACGTAAAATCACTCCCATCCTTTAAAACTTGATTATTCACCGAGAATATTGATTGCAAAGCTTACTTGTTGTTTACTTTTAAAAAATGAAAAATATTCCGTTAACAACTCAGAACTCAGGAGGAAGTTTTTTTTATGAACGGGAAGAAATAGGAGGAGATTTACACCAGTTCCTGCTGTTTAGAAACGTTCTAAACAAAACCTCGTTCAAAACTATAAGCCCCATGTAAGTTGGACTGTAACCTTAAGTTGGAAAAATATTTCTGGCAATAAATTATCTTTCCAAACCGTTAGGTTCCTCCTTCCCATTTGTGCTGCCAACAATAGCCAAAGTGTGGATAATTTTGGGCGTGAAGATTTTGTCCTGAAGACTTCATTCATAGGGCTGGACGGTTTAACCGATACGTAACTATATTCAAGTTCGGAAACGCGACGGAACGGTATACCGGTGCGGGTGTCCAAAGTCCGGTTTACTGGGAAATCTCGACAACACATAACGCCACAGTCGGCGACATCTTGTCCGCCCAGAGAGCAAGTCTGAAGCCCAAACACGTTGATAGGCAGCTGGTCTTGAAGAAGAACTTATAAGAACAGCAGCTTATCCACGTGTTTGAGCATGGTACCAGTCGCCAATCCTTCTGAACTCTTAAAGTTCTTAAAGACCTTTCCCGTTGAATGTTTTTGGTTTATTTTGATTTTGTGGTTTAAAGTTTACTGATGTTCTAAACAGTGATTTATCGTAATTTGCTTTGAAGGCGTTCAAGCAATAATAAAGCTTCATTTTCTATGGAAATGTGGTTCTTTGAAACTGTTTTGAAGTGTATGACAATCTTTCTTTTGCCTCGGTCACTACTGTCAGTGCCATAGCCCATTATTTTGATTATAACACTTAAAATCGCGGAATACCGGTACGAAATACCGATACGACCTAAAAATACCGCGTTAATACCGGTACGACTTTGACCCATGGTACCCAGCTCTATTCATTCAAGCGTCTTCTTATGCTTTGGAAAATCATTTACTGGATTTTCAACAAGCCCAGCGAACACACTGGACCAAGCAGAGGACACAGCCCAATGGTCCTCTGTATATACGGCACAATCCCACAAACACAAACCATGGGCAGCAGAGAAGGGGAGATAATTCTTTCCTATCATTGCCCGGAGAACAGCATGTAGTAAGGATTTTATCCAAGATGCTACGCCTCTTTCTTGCGTTCTACATACACTTCTGTTTAATCTCCTCCTCGTTCATACAGAACTCGTATATTATTATGAGACCTCCAACTTGGACACAAGTGAAATTTCACAGTAACATAGAACAGAGGTTCAGTTGAGGCGCAATTTTCAGCATTCCTATAGCTCTTGGAAAAAAACACAAAAAAAATCGTTATTAATGTTTATTTTATGTCCAACCGTTTGAGGGCCATGTGTGAACGTAACAACACCTTTTTTCATGTGTGATACTCTGAGATGATACAAAGACAATTTTTATCATTGTCTGTCAGTTACTCTGCTGTGCTATTGTTTTTTATAATGTGACGTGAATTGTTTGTAAATGTATTTCTATTGATATAATTGTACTTTGTTTGGATTTTTTTTTTTAAATCTATTGCCAAGATCTTGCGTTGTTTACTGTTTATACATTACCACCGTTTATGCACGGTGTCGGAAAACATTGTAAATGCAGTTATTTTTGTAATGTTGCATTATTGACTAACTGATTGACTATTTATTAAATTTACATTGATGGACTGTTTATTAAAACCTGATTGACTAATGTATTAACTAATTATTTAAAAAAAAATGTGTTTGTGTTCTTTTCAGCGTCAATGTGTTTGTACATAATGAATAGTGTTCATGTCCTTTCATTTTTCAAGCACTGTGTTTATTACCATTATGTGTTTAGTTATTAATCCTGTGAGGTTAATGTTAAGATGTTGAGCAGGTCAGTGTGGAACCACTTTTACATTACATTACATTACATTACATTACATTACATTACATTATCATTGCTTTAGATCCAGTGGACTCTTCCGAGCCAAATCAGGACCGGAAAACCCCTCATCCGCATAAAAGATCTGCTGAAACAACCCTAGTGGTAAAACTGAAAGCTCTCCACCAGCCAGTCACTTTACAATAAGGATATCCCACGCAGGGGACGCTGAGGCTGTAATTTATCGAACCCCCGTTTACAAAAACAAAATAGAATACAAACATCATTAGACTATAAATTATTAACAAAACACATACATATAAAATGCCTACATTGCTAAATAATAACATCATAGGAAGCCCTAGTGACCATCTGGCAGAAAGCGTCCAATATTCCCAAGCTGATCCAACAGACCTCATACACAAATAAGGAGTCTTGTCCCGGAAGAGTTTTCAAGAAAAAGGGTAGGTGACTGGTCTAGCGAAGAAGAAGATAGTATAGCAGATTGATAGAACAGAGCAGGAATGAGAAAGAGCAAATGAGAAAGACAGCGACAGTGGGAATTTAAAGCACTAATTTTCCAGAAAGTGGGGATACTATTTATACTGAAACCCCCGGCACACCAACGGGGGTACCACTCTTACAAAATAGCCATATGATGATGACGATGATGATGATGATGATGATGATGATGATGATGATGATGATGATGATGATGATGATTATTATTATTATTATTATTATTATTATTATTATTATTATTATTATTATTATTATTATTGTGGAATAATAACACAGCATCAACTGATTACCAATTGGTTATAAAATATGTATTTGAAGACAAATTATTTTTGTGATTAAAACAAAATTGGTATAACCTTATTCTCAGAAACTATACTGTTACAATTCAAGTGGCGAGAACATTTGGTTATTTTTAGATGGTCCAACACAAAGTTTACATTCAATGTTTGCAATATATTCAACACACACACATACAAACCCACACACACACACACACACATTTATGAATATATAACTTTATTAGCAAATAGCCATCTCTTAGCGTCAAATAAATATTAATAAATAAATAAATATTGGTAGTAGTAGTAGTAGTAGTAGTAGTAGTAGTAGTAGTAGTAGTAGTAGTAGTTGTAGTAGTAGTAGTAGTAATAATAATAATAATAATAATAATAATAATAATAATAATAATAATAATAATAATAATAATAATAATAATAATAATAATAGTAGTAGTAGTAATAATAAAAATACAGATGCAATCACGCGCTTTTTTCTTCAAATCGAACTCAAAACGCGGCGATCTGAATAAATCGCTCTTACAAAAAGCGGAATAGAAATCAGATTTCGGTTTTGACATTTAAATATTTAAATCGACTGGTTTAGATAAAGTAAGGAAAGTAGGCAATGATTACTGTTATTATTACAAAATATATTAGTGTTAGAAGCAGCCTTTTCAAGGTCTTTTCATTTTCAGCCTTTCTACTGCCAATAGTTATGCCTTATTCTTTCACTAACATGTCAAGTAGGCTTGACAAGTAGCGAGTAAAAGAGTACAGAACGTAATGAAAGCCGCATGAAAAAAATCTCTCTCTCTCTCTCTCTCTCTCTCTCTCTCTCTCTCTCTCTCTCTCTCTCTCTCTCTCTTTCTCTTACTCTCGCTTCATTCCTAGGGTACTTGTGGCTAGGTTATGTTTGTGTAGGGGCGCATTATTGAGCTCATAAACTACCTACTCCTCACATTCTCAAGTCATTTGTTCCCACACTCCTTCCCCGTCTTGATCCTCCCTTTTCTAACTCTTTCCCACCGCCGTAGCTCAAGTGGTAGACCGTTGACCTAGGTTCGAATCCCGTCTCGGGCGAAATTTTAAAAAAGGCACATTTTCACTGTCCATTTTAGCAGTAGGATTGCTCTGGTGGTTCAGTATTGATTTAGGTCCATAAACCCTCTTTCCCTGGAATGATTATCCCCGTCGGCCATATCGCCAATGGTGGGTAAAGGCGTTAAACCTCAATGTTCATTCTTCATTGTCCCTCTTCCCATCATCTAGCCTTTTTCTCTGCTATATCTTTGCAGCACTTTTTTTTCTCCAACATTTTCTCCACATTTGTGTGCAGGCTCGGTGTCTTTGTGATGAAAATGTATGCTTGCATGGCTCAAAGTAATTGTAGTCAACGCATAACGGAACCGAACAAGCAAGGTTTGAGTAAGTGCTATACCTTTGATTGCAAGTTTAGTATGATTATTTTTTCTTCAAACGTTTACGGAATAATAATAATAATAATAATAATAATAATAATAATAATAATAATAATAATAATAATAATAATAATAATAATACAAAAATAATAATAATAATAATGGATGCGCTTTTCCCTAAATTACTAATCAGGCTCAAAACGCGGCGATCTGTACCAACATACACGCTCACATGTTTCATCCACTCTCACAAACAGGATACACACATCTATCATTCAAATATGTGGTAAATAATAATAATAATAATAATAATAATAATAATAATAATAATAATAATAATAATAATAATAATAATAATTATTATTATTATTATTATTATTATTATTATTATTACTATAATTATACAAAATGAAGCATCATATTCATAATTATGTAGCCTTACTATATAACTGTTATTGAAATAATTATGCTCCTAACAAATATGACGCAATATGCTCCTTACAAACATGACGCAAATAATTATAAGCTTACTCATAAAAATCATAACTAAAAGTTATTTGTCCGTAAGTACTTTACAATAATCAATACCGAACATTAGACCAAGCTTCCTGTATCATCAACCATAATGGACTTTTCAGGGACTCAATCACCGTCATTTAGCCATGAATAGTGACTGTCTTAATAAAATGTAAATATTTATCATTATATATCCAAGTAATAATAATAATAATAATAATAATAATAATAATAATAATAATAATAATAATAATAATTTTAAATAAAAAATAATAATAATTTAACAATAAATAACTATAATTATGATAGTAGAACTGCTACTACTACTACTACTACTACTACTACTACTACTACTACTGCTGCTGCTGCTGCTGCTGCTGGTACTACTACAACAAAATCAGTTATCTATAATCTAGTTTTTTTTGTCAGATTAGAAATTAATGGGTTTTTTTCTTCTTCATGACATCTTATTATTTTATTTTATTTATGAATTTATTTTATTTATTTTATTTATTTTGCATGTTGATTCTATCCTTTTAATTAGAACAAACGAATCAAACGTCGTCATAGCTACATGTTTTCTTATATAAATTTATAACTCAAAATACTTCTTTATAACAACTAATAAAAATAAGATTTCACAAGCACACTAAACTAAACTAATCTAATGGATACACAAATAACTCTCTCTCTCTCTCTCTCTCTCTCTCTCTCTCTCTCTCTCTCTCTCACTCTCTCTCTCTCTCTCACTGGGAATACTTTTTTCAAACTTGTATACACTAGATAGTACGATCATAGTACCGGTTATTAACCCACACTATTGAAATAAAAGCACCTGAAGAGCGCCACGGCCGTCAAGCCACGAGCTCCTTCATACAGTCGTTCTGCTTCACTCTATATTACATGCACACAATAGTGAACTCACAACAACGCCTTGTAGCATGTTGGTACCGCACGGCTGTGTTAATGTAATGGGCGCCTTAACACTTAACTAAAGGAGAATATAAACCTATCAGGTGGTCTTTCCATATAGAATAATAATAATAATAATAATAATAATAATAATAATAATAATAATAATAATAATAATAATAATAATGGACATTTATATAGCGCTATTACTTGTCTTTTTAAAGACAAGCGCATAGCGCTTTACATGAAAAGAAAGAAACAAACGTGAAACAACTTACAATATTGCATTAGAAATTATACAATGAGAAAAAAATAATAAAACCCCACACACAAAATCAAACAAAATACATAAAGTTAACTTTCTGCAAACAAGTCATCACAATCACAGCAAATCCACAAGCATAGCCAAAAGCAGAAGAAATATGAGCTGCGGCTAGGGTCTATAGAATGAAGGATTTAGTCAGGATAGTAGAGTTTGAAGAGGTGAGATTTTAGAGCTTGCTTGAATGAGGGTGTGGTCTGCTTGTGTCTGATGTTGGCTGGAAGAGTGTTCCATTGTCTGGGTGCACAATAGGTGAATGCCCGTTCTCCGTACATTTTGGTGTTGGTTTTTTTTTAATGCAGAGTGTGCGAGAGTCAGAAGAAGAGCGAAGAGTGCCAGAAGGGACATAGACAGAGAGCAGATATGACAGGTATGAAGGCAGGTTCCAGAGAAGAAATTGTGGCACAGTACGGACAGTTTGTATTTAATGCGGGCCTCTATGGGTAGCCAATGAAGCTTACTGAGTAGTGGAGTGATGTGATCGCGCTTTTTTGCCCTGAAGACTAGCCTAGCAGCACAATTCTGGACTTTTTGAAGTTTGTCTATGAGATGACTCGGGCAGGAAGCCAGTAGGGCATTACAATAGTGTAGCCTAGACAAGTCTAAAGCACAGACTAAGGTGATGGTTGCTTGAAGGGTTAAGTAGCAGCGAATGGAGCTCATCTGACGCAAGGCAGCATAATGCTGATTAAGAAACTTGTGCAATATGGAAATCAAGCGTCATGTCACTCGACATAAAAAAGCCAAGATTTCTAGCCGACTGAGAGAAAGAGATTTCATGCTCCCCTACACTTACAGCGGTAGGCAAGGTGAAAGCTAAGGCAGTTCTGGTCTTTTTAAACAGGAGAACCTCTGTTTTATCATCATTGAGCTTTAATTGTTTTGTTTCATCCAGGATCGGACATCAGAAATGCAATTCTGTACAGTCTGGACATCGGCATCGATTTGTACCGGAAGACTTGATTTTAAAAGCTGAGTATCGTCAGCAAAAGCTTCAACAGTTACATCGTGTTTTTGAATCAGTTCGAGCAAAGGCTTTGTGCACAACACGAAGAGAATCGGTCCAAGAACTGACCCCTGCGGCACACCATAAGTCAAATTTTCCTACTTTGAGAGCACCTCAGCAATGCTGACAGTTTGCGTACGACCTTGGAGGTATGACTTGAACCAGGCCAAGGCATTCCCTGAAACTCCAAACTGCGACTCGAGAGTTTCGAACAGAATATTGTGGTCTACAGTGTCGAAAGCAGCCGATAGATCAAAAAGTGTTAGAAGAGATAGGTTGCCTTTGTCCAGAACAAGCAGAATGTCACCTGTGATTTTGAGTAATGCTGTCTCGGTGCTATGAGAGGTGCGATAGGCTGACTGATGGGGACTGAGAAGAGGGTTGCTTTGCAAGTATGAGAGTATCTGCTTCAGTACCAACATTTCTGTAACCTTGGACAAAATGCTCTGTGGGTTCGGGCATTAAATAGAATAGACCCAACGTTTCCCGGCGTGTCGTAAGAGGCGACTAACAGGGGTGATGTTAGCACGGCATCACTGGGCGAAAGTCTTCTACACAGAAGTCACCGGCCAGGGCGGAGGAACCTCACGTTACTACAGGTTCAACGACCATGTGCTCAGGGCCAAGGCGAGCCACACTGTATTCGTGGATTTCGGCTGTGGCCAACAGCCTGGAGAGGATTGGGCACCGCCAGGTCTTTTTTGCCCAAGACACACTACATGATGACACAACCCACTAATTCCATACCGGATCGGTCGTCGCCCGGGTCGTCACACGGCACAAGGACCGCGCCTTCCGTTGGCCACCAGGACGGAGGTGTTAAGTATGCTACTGATGGACAATTTAGCAAGATCCGCACGAGAAACAACATCGTCATAGGAACCTGGAATGTCAGGACCCTAACTGCGGAAGGAAAATTAGAAGAACTGGCCCACGAGTTGGACCACTATCGATGGAATGTTCTAGGTATCAGCGAACTGCGCTGGAAAGGCCTAGGTGAAACAACGACCGACAAAGGCCACAAGCTCTATTTCAGCGGTAGGGATGACAGGCACGAACACGGCGTTGGATTCTTGGTCCACAAGAACATTCTAGCCACTGTCATGGGTTGCCGCCCAGTCTCCAGTAGACTCATTACCATCCGCCTGAGAGCAGCCCCTTTCAACATCACCATCATCCAGGCCTACGCCCCAACATCAGACTATGACGACAGCGAAGTGGAGGATTTTTATGAAAATCTACAGGCGGTCCTTGACCAAGTGCCGAAGAAGGACATAGTCATAGTGCAAGGCGACTGGAATGCCAAGGTTGGCCAAGATGCGCACCACAACTGGGGAGACACATGTGGACCCCACTGCAACAACGAGACAAATGACAGGGGTCTGAGACTCTTGGAGTTTGCCAGATACAACAATCTGGTACTGGCAAACACGCTTGGTCTCCACAAAAACTCCAGACGATGGACATGGCACAGTCCTGGCGGGGAGCATCACAACCAAATAGACTACATCATGGTCAAGAAACGCTTCAGATCAAGCATCAACATTGGCAGGACACGTACTTTTCCAGGAGCAGACATCGGAAGTGACCACGATCTCGTGATGATGTCTTTCCGGCTCCACTTGAAGAGAGTAAATACAGCAAAGTGCACTAGACTGAAGTTCGACCTGGACAAACTGCAAGACCCGGAGGTGGCAGAACTATTTCAGGCCACAATTGGAGGGAAATTTGCACCACTGCTCATTTTGGGGGCTGGTGAAGTAGATGTCAACACCATGACCACCACCTTCAACTCAGCTGTGACAGATGCCGCCACTGAGATCCTTGGCAAGCACCGACCAAAGAAGAAGCTGTGGATCACACCTGAACTTTTGGATCTGTGTGATAAACGAAGAGAGATGAAAAAGAAAAAGAACACCTCACAGGGAGCTGATGTCTACCGAAAAATCAACAATGACATCCGAAAAGGCATGCTCACAGCAAAGGAGAACTGGATAGAAGATCAATGCCAGGAAATAGAGAACAGTCTGAACAAGAACAACAGCAAGAAGGCCTACCAGACTGTGAAGCGGCTGACAAGTGTCAAACAGCCCAAAGTCTCCACTATCCAAAGCAAGTCTGGCATATGCCTTACAGAAGAACAAGAAGTCTTGGACAGATGGACAGAGTACTGCTCTGACCTTTACAACCATACACCAAATGGAGACCCATCAGTTCTAGCATGTCCCGAGAACAGAGAAGAAGAAGAAATCCTCCCAATTCTCCGGGAAGAAGTTGAGGCAGCAGTGCAAGCGCTAAAGAAAGGGAAGTCAGCGGGAGTGGACAACATACCCGCGGAACTGCTACAAGCAGGAGGAGAAGCGATGATTGATGCCCTCACCATTATCTGTAACAAGATCTGGCAGAGTGGGGAGTGGCCTATACCATGGACCCAGTCGCTTGTCATCACTCTTCCCAAAAAAGGTAACCTTCAGGAGTGTGAAAATTACCGGACCATCAGCCTCATCAGCCATCCCAGCAAGGTCCTCCTGAAAATAATACTCAACAGGTTGAAACCCCAAGCTGAACAAATCATAGCTGAAGAACAAGCAGGATTCAGGGCAGGGCGAAGTACCACTGAGCAGATTTTCAACCTCAGAATAATCTGTGAGAAATACCTACAGCACCAACAACATCTATATCATGTGTTCATAGACTTCAAGAAGGCGTTTGACCGAGTCTGGCATGCAGCTCTATGGGCAACAATGAAAGTGTACAACATCAGCCCTAAAATTATTGAAGTCATCAAAAGCCTGTATGACAAGGCTACCAGTGCAGTCCTCCACAACAGAGCCATCGGGAATTGGTTCAGAACAACAATTGGTGTGCGTCAAGGATGCCTACTCTCTCCAACACTCTTCAACATCTTCCTAGAGCGCATCATGTCGGATGCTCTTGCAGACCATGAAGGCACAGTCAGCATAGGGGGTAGAGCAATCTCCAATCTTCGTTTTGCAGATGACATTGATGGATTGGCTGGAGAGGAACAAGAACTTGAACAGCTGGTACAGAGGCTTGACACCACCTCCAAAGCCTATGGAATGGAAATAAGTGCAGAGAAGACCAAAATGATGACCAACAACACCAATGGCATCAATACGGACATCAAAGTCCAAGGCCAATCCCTCGACACAGTGCATAGCTTCAAATATTTAGGAGCCATTGTATCAGACAATGGGTCCCGACAGGAAGTCCTCTCCAGGATCGCACAAACAACTGCTGCCCTGACAAGGTTGAAGCCCATTTGGAAAGACAGGACCATCAGTCTACATTCCAAAGTAAGACTGCTGCGCTCCCTTGTCATCTCCATCTTCCTATATGCTTGCGAAGCATGGACCCTCACAGCAGATCTCCAACGAAGAATACAAAGCATGGAGATGAGGTGCTACAGAAGACTTCTGGGCATTTCCTATACCCAACACATCACCAACGACGAAGTCCGACAAACCATCACACAAGCCATTGGACAACACGATGACCTGCTAACAGTGGTGAAGAAACGGAAACTTCGGTGGTATGGCCACGTCACCAGATCATCAGGCCTTGCAAAGACTATTCTGCAAGGCACAGTGCAAGGAGGTAGAAGAAGAGGGAGACCGAAAAAGAGGTGGGAGGACAACATTCGAGAATGGACTGGTTTGACACTGAGCGAAGCCATCAGGGCTGCTGAGGACAGAGAAAGATGGAGTATGCTGGTTAAACGATCATCTGTGGTGCCCCTACGACCTTCGGGTTACGGGACAGGATAGGATAGGATTGGACAAAAATGATAGATTAGATACTGGTCTGTAATTTTTTAGTTCATTCTGATTTAGGCTGGGCTTTTAGAGCAGTGGCTTGACAACTGCCGTCCTGAAAGGTGCAGGAACAGTAGCGGTGGACAGAGACTCATTGATACTGTGTGTTATTGTTGGGAGAAGAGGGTCAAGGCAGTCAAGGAGGAGAGGAGTGGGAATGTGATCAAGGGAACAAGTGGTTTGGTTTAGATTTGTTGATTACCTCCCTGACTTCATTAACAGAAACTGGTTCAAAATGGTCAAACCGTACATAATTTAAATATAAATTTATAATAAATAATTTTAAATTTTAAATTTAAATTATAAATTTATAATAATAATAATAATAATAATAATAATAATAATAATAATAATAATAATAATAATATTATTATTATTATTATTATTATTATTATTATTGAGTATTTTTATAGCGCACTTATCTCGCCGTACATGACTAGACTCTAGGCGCTGGCCGATACAGGATCTAAAAAAAAAACCACTAAAAGTCGAAAAGTGTTTGTTAGTTAGTTTTTTTTTAAAGAAAACCTTAAACACTTCATAGTTACAACTCAACAGAAAAATTATGCCCTACACACTAACAAGGAAGCTGTCATTCTAGTTGCAAAAAACGTAAAACCTAACAGCAACAAGTTTAAATAGTTCTTTATTAATAAAAATAGGCTGGGTTCCAATTTACGGAACCATATACTTCCATATCCCACGCAGCATCTATAATCACCACACCACACACTTTCATGCCTTCACACGATACAATTTGGATGATGGTACGGCCCATTTGAAGCTACCCACACTTAACAAACCTGAGCTAGTTTTAAGTTACTGTAACTGACAGGTTACGCATCAACATTTTTGGTAATATCTTCCTCACAGAAATACTGATTTTACATGTTTCGTGGGAGTTGACCAGAATGTATTTTATTATGGACAAATGCACCATAAGTATTGCTAAAGTGAATGTGAGTTGTGTCATTTGTTTGTCTCAGCATTTTACGCTAGATATTAAATACGGTGATATAAGAGTTTGTTATTCCACATTAATGAGGTGATGTAAGAGTGTGTTATTGCACATTTCATGAGGTGACGTACTGATAGGTCTCAGAAGGCTGTGCACCCCACGTGGAGGTGCCGGGGGTTTCAGTATAAATAGTATCCCCACTTTCTGGAAATTTAGTGCTTTAAATTCCTACTGTCGCTGTCTTTCTCATTTGTTCTTTCTCATTCCTACTCTGTTCTATCAATCTACTATACTATCTTCTTCTTCGCTAGACCCGTCACCTACCTTTTTTCGTGAAAACTCTTCCGGGACAATATTTGTATATGAGGTCTGTTGGATCATTTTGGGAATATTGGACGCTTTCTGCCAAATGGTCACTGGGGCTTCCTATGATGTTATTATTTAACAATGTAGGCATTTTATATGTATGTGTTTTGTTGATATTGTATAATAATGTTTGTATTCTATTTTGTTTTTATAAACGGGGGTTCGATAAATTAGAGTATAGCCTCAGCGTTCCCTGCGTGGGATGTCTTTATTATAAAGTAACCGGCTGGTAGATTGCCTTCAGTGTTACCACTAGGGTTGTTTCGGCAGATCTTTTATGCGGATCAGGGGTGAGTCCTCTTTCACTTCTCTGGTCCTGATTTGGCTCGGAAGAGTCCGCTGGACCCAAAGCAATAACCATGCAATGTAACGTAGGCTGTGCAAGAAACAACAAAACAAAAACACATTGAGCTCCTTGATAAAATCACGGCGCCATCTAGCAAAGCGATCATGATGCAGTCATTACGCCACACTTCACAGTACAAGCGACAGCATTCTTTTAAAAAAATTGTTTTAAAGACTATTTATTATTATGTTTTTCTTTTTAGCTTGTCTAGTCCAAAGCATTGAGGTTTGTGGGTCACTTTCCGCTACAAATGTTTGGGGATGGGGTTGAGGGTGGCGTGGGTGGTGGGTTGCGAGTGCCTGTATTCTAAGAGAAATACTGAAATTTATTGCAATAGCAGATGACTTTTGAGCGCTCGAACAGGACGTTTAAATACGAGCGCATAAACATCTTTTTGGGGTCAATTAAACATTTTATAAGTTTTTACGTAATTTAATGTAATTTGATTTGGAACTCAGACACAAACAGATTAAAATATTCCAGCATGGCGGATAATGACGGGTCGAGCAAAATACTACACCCTTTGGAGCTGTAATCGATTGAGCCAGAATTACAGCTGACATCAGTCATGCACGACGAGTCCATACTGTGTCTCAACTATCAAACTGATTAAGCGATCACAACAAATGGGAGACGAGACGAGAGAAATGCGGAGCGTTAGCCCCACACATTAGCGAAGCACTATGGCGGTTCACAGCACGCTTGTGTCGCTTACCGTACCTTAAACAACATTACTGTGCCACCCACGACCGTTGTCGTAGCCTTGGGCAATACCAGAACACAGACTTAACTAGACCATTGCTCACTCTCACATTCAGCGGCATTATCATCTCCATGGAAAAGACAAACAAAATAATAATGTACACTGCTGCAGTCTGACCCGTAGCTCCGCGCTTCCTCTTGAGCTGTACAGGTTTATAGGTAGTCGATATTGTCAAATTTTTTATTTAAAATTAATAGCTTCATTTGGGTTGTTGTTGTTGTTCTCTCTCTCTCTCTCTCTCTCTCTCTCTCTCTCTCTCTCTCTCTCTCTCTCTCTCTCTCTCTCTCTGTACACGACGATGTTGGTTAATTCCCGTAGGCTAAGTAGAAAGAAGTAGTAGAAATTGTGAATACGCCGAATCATATACACAAACAACGTTTTGGTATATTAGCCTAATTATATATGTATCAGTTATATTTTTTGAACGTCTATGACTACGAGTATTGTCAATATTGGGCAACTACAAAGTAAGTGGACTAGTTTTATTTTGAGCTCTTTCTCCCAGTTAAGGTAGTGAGATATAATAATAATAATAATAACAATAATAATAATAATAATAATAATAATAATAATAATAATAATAATAATAATAATAAAAATAATAAAAATAATAAAAATAATAATAATATTGTTGTTATTATTATTATTATTATTATTATTATTATTATTATAAATAATAATAATAATAATAATAATAATAATAATAATAATAATAATAATAATAATAATAATAACAACAATAATAATAATATTATTATTACTATTATTAGGCCAATATTATTATTATTATTATTATTATTATTATTATTATTATTATTATTATTATTATTATTATTATTATCACCATCATTATTATGTCTATCCATTATGCAAAATTATTATTCAGTTGACGCCGCCTTGTCAATTTCCACCCTTTCTAAGGTAAAATAAAATAAAATAAAATAAAATAAATACATAACATAAAATAAAACACGCAAAATTATTTTTAAAAATCACACACAATCCACTTTCTCCAACCGATTATTTTTATGACATAAGTTTCTTCTACTAATAAATTTGCTATAGTTTTATTAACGCTGTCCAGTGCATTTTAAAACCTATTTTTTATACACTGACAGTTAAATCTTCAATGTAATCAACAAACACAATCAGTAAAAAAAAAAATCTCATCACTTCAAACCTACTGTCTTTTAACTATGTGATATTAGATAAAATTAACAATAATTAAATTGTTTTAAAATACATTGTAAATGGATTAACCTAATTAATGAATTCATAGTAGGCTTAACACATTATAGTGGATTCTATAATTAAACGACAGAAGTGGAACATTTAAATATGTGTACACTAAATATTATAAGCCTACCCACATTATTATCATGTGGAGATAAGTTAAAAAAAAAATAACTGTAACTCAGGGTTCCAAGTGATAACTTTCCTTCAACGTTGACAGTATCAAATTGCCTTATAGTTGTTATACATTGATGGTAAGATGGAACACGAAACTAAGAGTTCTAAATAGTATATCCACATTGTTATCATGTTTATTTGAAGATGTTTTCTTAAAGCGTTACAGTTTAAAGCATGTTTATGTTATTGCCACAACGACACTTATTTAAATTATTGTTTTAAATATTTGTATTATAAGAAAATTAGAGTTGTTGAAGATGTAGAGTTTCCCTACTCACTCCACTCCCCATCAATAAAAGAAATACATTAATGAAAATGTTGGTTAAGTAATGAATCTATGTCCCAAATATTTATTTATTTTATTTATTTAATTTAACGTCTATTCACATCTGTGATATTAGACAACATATTAAATTAGAAACACATTAACTTAAAATTAAAATAAAGGAGTTAATATGAACAACAATTAATATAACGACATAATGATATAAAACAAATCTATTGTTATTGTTTGTTTATGATGTACGAATGAATAAGAAAGCAATATGACAACATATATGCTTATTGCAATCATCGCGGAGAATGCATTTTAAAATATATTAATTGCGAAATACTTACAGATTAATCTATGAATAAAACATAAGTAATGAAAAATATAACTATTTAACCTAATTCTTTGAGCATAAACTTTTTGATGAAACCTCTGTTAAAACTTAAATGTGAACTCTACGGATCGTTTTAAATAATCAGTATATTTTATAAATTTAATTTCAATGATAAATGGAAAACATGTGAATGATTACCATCTTGAAAATGACATCTTCATTATAACTTATGCCTTTTTTTAATTGACGTATAAGATGTCCTTTGTAATCAAATCCCAAACCGTGTATAATTAGGCTTAATTTTAGTACGTCCCTTAAGTGCAATTACATGAGTATACTTCATATTTCTTTCTGTGTATTTTACTCATCAAGACAATGCATTAGTTTAGAACAATAAAACTCTTTTTAGTAATTTATTTTTACGTTTCAGTCTTTTCTCTTTGAATCATGCTATAATGTTATCTATAGAGACAAAACCTAAACCTGAATCCTCAGTATCAGTAATAAACATATGTTTGTTGTGCATGTAACTGTAAGAGTGTGTGCAACAATGTGAGCGTAGCGTGTGTGTTCGGTGCAGATTACTGCGCCTTGAGCTTGATTTAGTAAAACAAGAGAGTATAACTATAACATCCGAAATAATATTATTAATGTTTCTTCGACATTTTCACTGCCTAAGTAGCCATTATGCATTGATGAAATCTCTGGCAGCATAAATAAGGAAAGAAATAATCATCTTCATCATTCCCTTGAGGTGTTCTGGGTTTTCTTTGTATAGTCACACATTTAAGTTGTTAAAAAAAAAGCTAGCCTACATACTAGATTGTATAACAAGAGGGTTATAATAATTCCTGAATAAACACACTTTTTACAAATGTACTTAACACCATGAGAGAGTGCCATTTTACACGTGGTTTGTGTGTGTAATATTTGTTATCCCCAGGGATGAAATATTCAGTTCATTATTTTCTTGTATTTGCACCTAGTTTCCTTGTATATCATAATGTTTTGTTAAATGGCAATAAATGTCACAAAAACATAAATAAATAAATAAACACCTCGTGAAACAGGAATTCTGTTAGCAGCAAAATTAACAGTTACAATATCTGCAACAACAACAATTGCAACAACAACAACAACAGCAGCAATTAAACTACCCCCCACCCCCCAATAAACTTACTCTGATAAAAGAAATTGTTTAAAATTACACGGATTAAAAAGTTGTAGAATTGAATAACCAGTACAAACAACACTACATTCACAACCACAAGCAAAACAGGGTAATGATAATGCAACTGAGCTCTTTCCAGTCAACATGTATTTTAATAGTTAACACTTTTAATACTTACCGGTTTATTGTCTGGCCTTCACTCCAAATTAACACCATAAAATGTAACGGCAAAATTCATAATAAATTCATAGTACGAAGTAAACTGTCAACCGCAAGTTGTAAGACTGCAGTCATCGCTCCATTGAGTTTTGCAGTTGCTATCACACTCACTTCATAATATCGCGATTGGAATGGAGAACACTAAAAGACCAACAGCGAAAAGATGATTACAAGCAATAATAACAACACAAACCCGAGTTCATATCCTGGACTGGGTCTGAAGTCGTTTTACAGTGAAGTTTTTACACGTCACATCTCTGTTCACTCTTTCTCTTTCGGCAATGGTGATTGCTTGTGTCAAAGCACTTAAATGGAAGATGGCTTCCTTTAAAACAGACAGTACACTGGCAGAATCACCTGCGTGCGTGGAGCTCACACATAATAGCCGTGAGTTACCGTAATTCCACGTTTTGTCAAGCTAGCAACCTCACTCTTTCTCTCGTTGCCACAGAACTACCACGTTTCACAGAAAGCACGGCGAGCCAGATCAGCCCGCTCAGGTCCTGGACTGTAGGGCGGTGAGAGAGAGGGAGGGAGTGGAGTGCAGTGTGGAGGGGTGGGGGATGGGGGGATAGATTATCCTGGAGTGTGAGGGTCGTAGGAACAGGGAAAAGAACTGTGGAAAATTGCAGACAGGGAGGCTGGAAGGAGAGGACAGGACGAGACGCGTGTGACAGGGAGGAAAGTTAACAGAGAAAAGAAAACCTACAACAGCGTGAGGAAGATATGCATTTACCTTTGTGTATAGATGGAACTTAAGATGCGTGCGCGTGCGTGTGCGCGCGTGTGTGCCTATATGCGTGGTGTATATTCGTGCGTGTGTGTGTTTGTGTGTGCGCGCGTGTGTGGAAGGATTGGGATACAAAATTGTACGCGACATGAATATTATACTTCGTTCATATTGATTTATTACTGTGCTTGAGTTTTACCTGTGATGTGTTCCAAGCATTATAGGTTCCTATGTTTATTACCAACAGTAAATACATCACCACTGATTTTGCTCCAAGATCTCGCGTTATTCAATATTTACAGTCCTTCCTAAGCTTTCCATATTAAAATATGTTTATTTTCAACAAAGGGCAGAGGGTGATGTTTATGTAGGCCTACTGATGAGCACAGATGTCAGGCTCTCCCTAATCACCTGTAATTTTTACATGTGGCGCACTCTCTCTGTCTCTCTCTCTTTCTCTCTCTCTCACACACACATACTCACACACACAAACACATACTCAGACATAACAGTTTTATCTCTAGTCTGTCTTTACTGATAATTGTTGGTCAGTAAAAATGGTACAGCAGGGCATTAAAGTAAGGTGAAAATAATGGATCAATGTCAGCCTCTCCTTCAGCAGAAAACCTACCCACCATCCCAGCACAAGCCACCATCTTCACATTGCCGTAGTTTAAGAGCAGCTGCTACAGATTTGCCAGGGCATAATCCCAAAATTCTTGTTTAAATACAGTTGTCAGGTATCATTATCATTATCATCATCATCATCATCATCATCATCATCATCATCATCATCATCATCATCATCATCATCATCATAAACAATAAAATCATCATAATCACCATCGTCATCATTATCATTATCATCATCATCGTCATCACCAGTACCGCCACCGCGGGGAAACAGGGTTAAGTAGTTGGTGGTAATTCATATTTTTATTACTAATTAATGGATCAATCGATCACTCTTCGTGAATCAGGCACTTAATCATTAATTGTGCGTAGATGGGACTAAAGGGGTGTGTGTGTGTCTGTGGGGGTGTGGGCATGGGTGTGTGCGTGTGTGTGTATGTGTTTGTGTGTATCCATCAAATGACACACACACAAATATTTCGTTAGTATTCAGTACTAAGGTTTAGAAATACAGGCCACAATGAGATTAAACAATTTTGTATTGTTAAAGCTCAAGTCAAATGATAGTATTGAAATGCACTTTTTTTTAAGACTCTGCGTTCTTAAAAAGGGTATCTTTATATGGTATTAAAAATATCAACAAAATTTGTGTGTTGCGGGAGGTGTGGAGAGTGGAGATGAGGGAGGGATGTGAAGAGGTTGAAGCGAACAGTGATCTGAACACTGTCCTTTGATTGTCCAGTCTAGTTTTCCTCCAATCGTTGTACAACAGCGGTTTCACAATAGGTCTCTAGTTGGAAGAGCCTTCCACATTACAAAAGGGTGAATCCCTTTCAGCCTGGGTCCCCACTGGCAGACCACCAAGCGAGAGAGAGATAGAGAGAAAGAGAGCGCGGTGTCTGATAGAGAGAACAGAGTGCCAACTACAGGAGGGGTTTTCAGCTGTAATGGAAGACCAAACTGACAAGCCTCGTTTCACGCACGTGGCCTGAGAGCCCTGCACTTCACGTCATGCTCGCGTCCGATTGGTTAGGACTATTCCTCGCCTCTCCCCTTTATGCTAATGAGGACCTACCGCAGCAGACGCGTAAGTCAGGAGGCAGTAAAGATGGAGTCAGGTCCTAATTATCAATTACGACTTGATAGCTTGCCTCTGCCATGACCGAGCTGGGAGGTGCAGGCAAAACGCTAAAAACTGTGAAATCCAAATTGCCTGAAATGCTCGCTAAAAAATTCCCCCCCCCCCCCCCCCCATCAAATTTCTCTAAGCACAAAGAAACTATGGATAAACCTGCGAGAAGAAAAAATATTCCGCATTACAAGCCAGAAGGTTGATTTTCAAAATTTCAGTTCAATATTTCTTCCATACCACACACTTCACCATCTGCCTAATGAAATAAACTATCTAAATTTCACTCCACACTTTATCAGACACAGATGCGTTTTTTAAAAAAAGCAATTTATCTATTAAAAATAATTTTAAAAATAGTATTATACGATGTTTATTTATATATTATTTCTTTGGAAAACCCAACAGAAGAAGAAGAAGAAGAAGAAGAAGAAGAAGAAGAAGAAGAAGAAGAAGAAGAAGAAGAAGAAGAAGTAGAAGAAGAACAAGAAGAACAAGAAGAAGAAGAAGAACAACAAGAAGAACAAGAACAAGAAGAATAAAAAGAAGAAGAAGAAGAAGAAGGGGAAGAACAAGAAGAACAAGAAGTAGAACAAGAAATAAAACAAGAACAATACGAAAAGAACAAGAAGAACAAGAAGAACAAGAACAAGGAGAAGAACAAGAAGAAAAAGAACAAGAAGAAAAAGAACAAGAAGAAAAAGAACAAGAAGAACAACAAGAACAAGAACAGGAAGAACAACAAAAACAAGAAGAAAAAAGAACAAGAAGAACAAGAACAAGAAGAACAACAAGAACAAAAACAAGAACTAGAACAAGAAGAACAAGGAAAGAAAAGAAGAAGAAGAAGAAGAAGAAGAAGAAGAAGAAGAAGAAGAACAACAACAACAACAACAACAACAACAACAACAACAACAACAACAACAACAACAACAACAACAACGAAACATACCTCCATAAATAGAAAACGAACATGCATATATTTGCCTTCAGTTTGTAACAAACTTCAGTATTGCAGACCTAATACTTTATGTGCATCATACAACACGTCCATCATAACACTACATTTTGTCCCAGCTTTATGCACCAATGATGACAAAGTTATGTTTACACTCATTTTACTGTTACAATATCATTTACTCAAACCAAGGCACGCTTATTCATAAAACGCACGAAGATACATGAATGTCGGACATGAATGTCTGTTGGAAACAACAATATCACGCTCTACGCTGTTTCTTGTAGCTCAAAATGAAGCCGAAATTTTGTTGGAAGGGGACGGTGCGGATGGGACACATTCATATAGAGCTGGGTACCGTGGGTCAAAGTCGTACCGGTATTACCGCGGTATGTTTTAGGTCGTATCGGTATTTCGTACCGGTATACCGCGATTTTAAGTGTTACAATCGAATGAGATATGGCACTGAAAGTAGTGACCGGCGCAAAAGAAAGATTGTCATACACTTCAAAACAGTTTCAAAGAACCACGTTTCCATAGAAACTGAAGCTTTATTATTGCTTAAACGCCTTCAAAACAAATTATGATAAATCACTATTTAGAACATCAGCAAACTTTAAACCACAAAAATCAAAATAGGCCTAATACAAAAACATTCAACGGGAAAGGTCTTTAAGAACTTTAAGAGTTCAGAAGGATTGGTGACTGGTACCATGCTCAAATACGTGGATAAGCTGCTGTTTCTTATAAGTTCTTCTTCAAGAACGGCTGCCTATCCTTTAGGCTCGCTCTCTGGGCGGAAAAGATGTCGCCCACTGTTTGCGTTATGTGTTGTCGAGATTTCCCAGTAAACCGGACCTTGGACACCCGCACCGGTATACCGTACCGTCGCGTTTCCGAACCTGACTACAGTTACGTACCGGTAAAACCGTCCAGCCTTACATTCATAAACATTGTGACTAGTAACAAGTTGGCAAACCATTAAAATATATTTTTCACACACATAGGAAAAATAAAGACATTTTCCAAAGTTTTAATTTATGGGCGGGTGTTGTGACTGAAGTTATTCTCAAGAAGCGAAAGGAAAACATTTAATGATATAAAGAACATATTAGCTGATAATGAATTGAAACTGAAAATTGCATCTATGATAGGGTGTAATCACATACACTTGCTATCAGTTGAATCATGGTAGCGATGTATTTCTAATATAATGATGTTGATCATTATTTCAATGTTCAGAGTTCAATTCTTTACTGGTTATAAAGTCTACTTTTCTTCTCTTTTCTTTTAAAGTCTAATATCACTTACTTAGTGAACAGACTATAACTAAATTGATGGAATTGAATTGAAAAAAAAACCAAACAACAACACTATCAACAAACAGCAACAACGCTATTGGCAGCAGCAACAGCAATACTGTCGGCAACAACGAAAAACTACAACAACAACATCAATTATTACAAACGCTTTAAACCTTTCCCTTGGTATGTTTACAAAACAACACAGGTCTACAGGATTATACAACTACCACATTTTTAATTTTTTTTAAATTAAAAATGTAAATAAGTGCTGAAATATTTATACACATACATGCGCTCGCACATGAACGCACACACGTTGGGCGCGCAAGCACACACACGCACATGCACGCACGCACGCAGCCCCCGCCCTCACTCTCCCACTCCACGCCACTCCACACACACACACATGTTTATTACAATAAACAATCTGACGATCGACGGAGCGAACGAAATCACAGAAGTAAGGGGAAAAAAAGATTATTAAAGATTATTAGAATTTAAATTCGACTGTTGATAGGCCATTTTAAATGTACAGAAATTTTTTAACTTCAACAATTTAATTTTTTTGTAATGTGCGCGTGTGTGTGTGTGTGTGTGTGTGTGTGTGTGTGGGTGGGTGTGTGTGTGTGTGTGGGCACACTTACACAATGTTATCTGGACAAATCAGTGAACATCTGCATAACTTGTTTTGACGTCAGGACATTGATCCGTTAGGGTTATGGCTGGGTTATGGTTAAGGTTAGGGTTAGGGTTCGAACACGTAAAAGTACTTTAAAATGGGGACGAAATATTACCCATTGTCGCAATCGAGAAAGGGTCGGGATTCTTTGGTTATCGAGTCGACGGGCCTTGCCTGCCTGCCTTTCCGGGACCTACTATGTTGCCTTGCTGTGCTCCTGTTGAGATCTGGACTTCGGCCCATGTTTGATCTTCGAGCGTCTTTGGACATCTAACTTCTCCCGGACATTCGCATCCTGAGACAGTCTTGTTCGCTACTCGACTTGGCTGTTCGAAGTTTGCGTTTTGGTCTGCGACACCGCACGGGCAACCGACTCGACCTTGCTGTTTGGTGAATATCGATTTTTGATATTTTGTAGCCCACCTGCCCCTAGAGACTTGGCCTCACCCCATGGGAGTGGGATACATAGCCGCCTGTGCTGAGTTCCCTCCCAGTGGGTTTTAGTCTTAGTGGAACTTTTTAGTATTGAGTCCTGGACTCAATTTTGTTTTAATTGTAGGCCCATTATAGTCTTGTAACCAGTGGTTTTTAATTGTTTTATTTAGCCTATAGTAGGCTTCTGCCTCTGTAGTCGTTTTTACTTGAGGATTTTTTCGGTGCATTTGGTATTGTGGTGGTCCGTGGCCCACCGTTTGTTTTTCCTGGGTTATGGGCAAGCCCAAATCCCAGCGTGGTAGAGGTGCGCTTGGGGGTCCACGAGGGGACTCGCCGGTTGTAAAAAACCGTATTGAGGCCGTGGAGCCTGCGGCCCGCTTTTCCGAGCCGCTTTTGTCCTTGTCTGTTGTTCCCGATGGCGGCGACCTGGTCGCACCCACGGGGGAAGGTCCTGCTACGCCTAGCAGAAAGAGGTTGTGGGAGACTCTGACCGATTCTTCCACTCCTCCATCATCTCCTTCAGAGACTATAACTGAGGCCGTGTCGTCTGGTGCTGGATCCTCGTCGGACCCGGCCCCAGCGGACGCGGCTATGGATGGTGTTTTGCCCCTGGGGGATGCTGTACACCTGGTGTCCGTTCCCCAGGGTGATTCCTTAGATCCCCCCGAGTCTGACTGGACTGCTGTGACTGGCGGGCGCGGTGTTAGACGCAGAGCTCCGCTGCGTCCTCCGCCTCTGCCTAGTCACGGCCTTTGTAGCTTTCCAGTCGTTGTTAAGCTGTTTGGTAGTGCTGACTCCGTGTCACCCAGGTCGCTCAGTTGGCGACTCGTTGAGATTCAGCGCGCGGCGGTTGGGCCGGTGGATAGAGTGCGGCCGCTTGCCGATGGCTGTTTGGTGGGGTGCGTCACCCGCGCACAGCAGCAGAGGCTGGCTGGTTTAACCCTGTTGGGCAAATATGGTGTTATTTGCTCCATTCCCAGTCCGGTCGTGGAGGGAGTTGTTCAGGGCATCCCCTCCTCGGTTTCGGAAGCCGATATCCTGGCTAAGTGCACAGGATCAGTAGGGCCCGACGGTTCTGTGGAGGCTTGTAAAATTAAACACTTTAGGCGTTTGACTCTGTCAGACGGATCGCCATCAGTCTCGGTCAAGGTCACTATAGAATCTTCGAACCTTCCTTCTGTTTTGCTAATTAACTGCAGAGAGTTCCCGGTGCGGCCGTTCGTCGCGGAAGTAATTCGCTGCCACCGCTGTCAGAAGTTCGGTCACACCAGGAAATCCTGCAGATCTGCTTTGACCTGTTCATCTTGCAGTGCCGCGGGTCACTCCGGTGCACACTGTAAAGCCGAGGTTCGTCGTTGCCTTAACTGCCTAGGCAACCACTCGGCTTCTAACCCTAATTGTCCCGCCCTGAGGGAGCGCACTCTTGCGAACAAACTCAGGGCGAGTCAATATATGCCGCGGGCCCAGGCCTTAAGCCAGGCCCGTCAACAAATTTCTTCCTCCTTGCCTCCACAGGATCGTGTTCCGTTTGCCTGGGGAGCACCTCGTGCTCCTGCTGCCTCTGCAGTGGTTGGTCCCCCACCGCTGCCCTCGGCCGTTCGCCCAGATCGGCCCTCTCCTCTCGTGTTTCCCGCTGCCAGCGGGACTTCGAGCCTTCCCGAGGTGCCGTCTGCGCCTGTTTCTGGCCGCCTCGACCCTTGGGACGCGGTGCGCAGACTGGAGGGGGTGGTCGATCAGCTCACCCGTACCGTTGCCGGCTTGCTGGATATGGTTAGAGGGTTGGCTGATCGGTCCCAGCCGCTGCGCAGTCCTGTTCTCTCCGAGTTCGGTGCCCAGACCGATGCCGGTCGCCCTGGGTGTGACGCCATGTCGCAGACTCCTTCTCGACAGGAGGCATCCGGCCTCCCGGTTAAGAGTACGGCTACTCAGGTCAACAGCGGACCATCGGGTAGAGAGTTTCTGAAACAGCTGGACACTTATCGTTCGGCCCTTATTCCGTTTTTTAGAATTTCGGAAATCGAATTTGCTCGGGATCTCTTCCGGTGGGTTTATGAATCGGGTTTGGCCGAGGACTCTTGTCCGAAGGGTCCCCCGTGGAACCTCAAGCAGAAACCTAGATGCCCTACATAGGGTCACCTTTTTGCTGAATTTTTATATTTTCTAACTTTTTAAATTTTTAATCTTTCTCTAGGCCCATTGGCCTCAGTTTGTTATACTTTTGTATTTTCTTAAGTCGGATAGTGCAGTGGTTGGAGCACTCGCTACTGTGTCGAAAGTGAAGCACCGTCCGGTGCGGTTAGCACTTGGATGGGTGACCGCTAAGGTGTGAAGCGACAAACAACAACGCCCCAGTTGACTCAACTGTGATTGAGTACCTACTCTCTTGAGGGTGGGGAAGGTAAAGCAGCGAGGGAGAGAGTTGGGCATCACCCTCATTACGCTGGCCCAAGATAAGTGTGATCTCCAAAAATCACGCTCCCCTACGGCCACAAGGCTATGGGACTACCTTTACCTTTTTTTACCTATAGCTGGGCGTTAGCCTGCCCACAGCCTTTCCCCGTAGTTTTATTCTTATGTCTTATTTTTAGCTGTACATAGGTGTTAGGTTTTAACTGTGGTCCTGAGGGATTTTATTTTTAACTGGCTTTTATATTTGTCTGCCCCGCCTCTGCTGTAATTTTCGACAGACCTGGTCTGCCTTTATATAAAAGTTTGTTTTTCTCCCTTCC
Organism: Oncomelania hupensis; assembly: GCA_036898135.1. Taxonomy (NCBI): domain Eukaryota; kingdom Metazoa; phylum Mollusca; class Gastropoda; order Littorinimorpha; family Pomatiopsidae; genus Oncomelania; species Oncomelania hupensis. The sequence continues at coordinate 50,417,329 of CM072525.1, read as the reverse complement.
TCCTGGATAGCTTTCCTTAGCATCTCACCCCGTAGCTTAGCTTAGCTTTCCTGTTACGGCCTACCCCCATTGGGCTTTTTGACAGACTACTCCACGTGAGCTTCCTCCTCGTCTGGTAGCAAGTCTACATACATCATCGATACCGCCTCTGAGCGTTCCGACTCTACACACCAAGTTTCTACATTCTTCACTTGACTTCTTAATATATTGATTATCTTATTCACGTCTCTTATACGCTACATGTGTCCAGAGACATTAATCTAATTAACAAACAAACAAACAATACCCATTGTCAGCATAACGCATGTGGCGTTTCAGGAAAGTCATGATAATACTGTGTACCCTCAGTTGTGTGTGTGTGCGTGTGTGTGGCTAGGTAGAAATGCCTTTATTCTGACATACACTTGAACCTCTCCGTACTTTCGTTTGACGGACCCCGTTATTTTGACGTCAAAACAGTGTTCCGTTAGGGGTGTCGGATAGCGCAGTGGTTGGAGCACTCGCTACTGTGTCGCAAGTTAAGCACCGTCCAGTGCGGTTAGCACTTGGATGGGTGACCGCAAAACGTGAAGCGACAAATAACAACGCCCCCAGTTGACTCAACTGTGACTGAGTACCTACTCTCTTAAGGGTGGGGAAGGTAAAGCAGCGAGGGGGAGAGATGGGCATCACCCTCATTACGCTGGCCCAAGATAAGTGTGATCTCCAACATCACGCTCCCCTACGGCTACAATGTTATGGGACTACCTTTATCTTTACCTTTTTACCTTAGGGTTAGGGCTGTGTTAGGCTTAGGGTTAGGTTAAGGGTTAGGGTTAAGGTTTGGGTTCGGGTTAAGGTTAGGGTTAGAGTTAGGGTTAGGGATAGCTTCAAAAAATGGACAAATTTGTAAAAATGTCAAAGTAACGTATGTAGAGTTTTATGAAAGTCATTACAACGGCGTTTCTACACGATTGTGTGTGTGTTTGTGTGTGGGTGTGTGTGTGTGGAGGGGGGGGACATGTGTGTGTGTAGGTTTGGGTTAGGGGTTAGGGATAGGGTTAGGGATAGGTTCAAAACTTTGAAAATGTCAAAATAATGTCACGAAAATGAAAAGTGTGTCAAAATAATCCCTGTTTTTTTCACAACAGTCATCAGAATGTCGTTTTTACAAAAATGTGTGTGGGCATGTGTGTGTGTGCGTGCGTGTGTGTGTGACAATGATTTGTCGTGTCACCAATGAGCCCATCCCCCTCTCCCCAAACCCTCACTCAGTTTAAAGTAACAACAGCTTCCAAACGGCGTCACATATCCTTTTCAAATACATAGCGAGTGTAGCACCACTGGAACAAGACACTAACAAATGAAATATTTATAAAAAAAAATTAAAACAGTAAAATATTATCCTCTTTCCATACTACCGTTTTAATATAAATAGATACATTCGGCTGTTTATTCGTCGGTTAATAGAGTATAATTAAGTTACTAATTTTACTACGTGAAACAGCAAAATCAAAGCTTCGTAGTTGATCTGAGCTTCAGGTTACCACACAGTGTTATTTCTTATGGTAGCAAAAAAATTAATATTCCCAGCTAGATTTTCGCAAACTGTCACTGTTGACTGGTTTTAAATTATATTTATCCTATTAATTAATTAATTAATTTATCTGTCTATCTGATTGAGTTGGGTTGTAACTGGTAACGAAGTGTGTTAGCGAAATCCATGTAGGCCTATAGATACTTGTTTATTCTGCTGTGTTTTATTTTTCCTTCAGCCTTTTGACTTGCTTTTCTCCTCTCTTAGTTATTCTATCTTAAAAGACCCCCTCTCCCCCCCAATTCCAAGGTCATGTTTGCTTTTGGCGAGAAGGAGTTTACACTAAAATTTGTGTTATTGCATGCAACAATGATAAAGTGGGCTTGCGTTGCTCAAGCCGACCGCAAAACAGAGAATGTTCCATGTGTGGTCTAACAGAGAGTGAGGGCGCGAGCTAAGTAGGTCCTCGTTGAAAGTCATATAATACTTAAACTGTACGGTCGATCATGAAGTTTTAAATGGACAAGAAAATAGGGTGAAAAATAATTCCTATTTTCAGTCATCTTTTATATACAATTGTCTGGCCTTACAGTATAATTCCTAGCCCTGTAGAGGTTTTTTATTTATTTTTTAATTTTCATTTATTCGTTCTTATTTAGGGCTTTTCCAGCTCAAGAGCTGCTCAAGGCGCTGGCCGATACAGGATCTAACTCAAGCCGCCCGAGTCGCCAACTTGCAGCCTTTTGGCGCACCCTACTAACGCTCCAGACAACTGAGCACAATCCTGAGCAGCCAGGGATGGGGGAGAAGGACCTAGGTGCATGCTGGGTGTTTTCTTGTCACCGGCACTCACCCGTCTAGGACATGAGCGTCAATATCTTTAAAGTCCGTTATGATAAAATGTATGCGACACAGACTAGACCTCGGTTTATACTCTCATACGAAGGAGTAGGAAACGGGAGTAAAGTGTCTTTCCCAAGGACACAACACAATGCCCCGGCCTGAGCTCGAACCTGGGACCTTCAGATCCGCAAGCCAAAGCTCTACCATTAGACCACCGTACAGGTATAAAAGTCCAGTTGAATATGGTGCGGAAGCCTTGTTTTATTCAAACAGGCAGTGATACCTTACGTATGAAATATAATTAATGATCCATTGTAGTGACAGGGAACACTGTTTCTCTATGGCCCAAACTCTCTCTCTCTCTCTATGTCTTTCTGCCTATCTCAGTCTCTGTCTGTCTTTCTTGTTAGCTTTGAATGCCGGAATAAATATAGGCCTAGTGTGAATACTTAATATATCTGTTGTTCTTTACATCAACATTACAAAACGAATTTGTAACAATCAGCGCCAAACGTACAATTACTATCCTTGTATTAATGTTAAAATTGTAATAAACGTTTAAACTTTGTCTCTTCCTCCTCCACCCCCCACCCCTCTCTCTCTCTTCACACACACACACACACACACACACACACACACACACACATACGCACACATTTGAATACAATTATGCACGCACACACACACATAACTTCCCCCTTCCCCCATTTCTGCCCTATTCCCCACATAAACCCACCCCTCGTCTACACCCTTCATCTCCGTGGTTAGAAATGCGAGGATAGAAGTGACGATGCTTACAATGATGCAGTCTAGTATTATGTGGTCTATACTGGCTAAACGTCTATAAAGCACGACCCCCCTAGACAGTAATAGCTCAGCACAGCGGCGCTTTAAACGGTTTAAACCCCCAATGAAATATCATAGAACTTTCATGCACGGCGGACCTGCCCGCTTTGAAATCATTATCTCTCGCCTTCATCTGACAAATGTTAATTGTTTATGTGGAAGCCAGATGCACACAGGCTCAACCGCGGCTGGTTGTATGGAGTAGCGTGCGGCCAGATGAGCTTGGCCAGGCAGAACGTCAGCAGCCTCAGCAGAAATGTGCTTTCATCCGTCTCCACGCCACCGTGTATCCGGCGGATGGCTTGGTTGCCTGTATAAAGTGGATAGGGAAGAGGACTTTGCGGGATTCTTATATTAAACAAACCGAAAAAAACAGAAGTATGATGTCGTCATAAATGCAGCACCTCACCTTTCAACTGACTGCACGAACCTTGGCGGAAAGAAAAACAATGAATGAATGAGTGTCAACAAGCTCTGCACACCGCGTAACCGAGACTGGCCAGCGCTTAAGTTGATCTTTCCCAGTGTGCAAATCCTGTTGCACCTGACTTAACTGCAATGTTCTGAAACAGGGATAGTTAAGGTGCGGTCTGACGGGAAACGGATCAGACGCAAAGCGGTAAACATAGCAAAGCGTCTGCTGCTATAAGCAATTGCTTTGCTTTGTGAAGCGGTCACACGATGAGAAGTTTTGCATAATAACAATCTGCGTGGAAGCAATGCGCATTCAGTTACCTCCCTTTCCGTCAGATTGACCCTCACAGAAGAAGTCCATGAGGCCTTTTTCGGGGTTTGGTTTCTGTAATTTTGACTTCTAACATTCCATAATGCCTCGTGGCTTTGAATTGGATCGAGGAGAATAAACGTATCGTCTTGTTTCAGATTTGCTAATGACCCAGTAGCTTTTGATGCGGTCATGATCGCTGACATGATAACCTGGTTTTCGTACGTCGGCTCATCTGATTGGCTGGCATTCAAATGCTTCAGCGCAGCAAAGCAAAATTTTAGAGCAAGCTCTAAACTGAAAGCATCCGCTTTGCTTTGCTTCGCGCTTTGCTGCTGTTATGCTTTAGGTCTAGTCACACGATAAACATAGTCAAAACTACGATGTTTCGTGTTTTACTGGCTGTTTTGCTTCTTGTTTCGCTTCCCGTCTGACCGCACCTTTAGTTCACGCAGCGACCTTTACTCACTGCGTATATTCTTCTGTTCATAATAATAGGGGTCTTTCGGAACGGGTAAAAGTGAAAGTGATTGTGTGTTCGTTTCGTCCAACGAGAGGCACGCCGGGAGATTCTTACGCCGCGTTACGAAACGAAACGAACGTGTTTCTGTGCGCTTTCGATTCCAGCACCTAGTTTCGTTGTGATTTTATTGAGCACACACAGGGCAGGCCCAGAGGCAGAGCACTATGCCTACGTAAGGCTTCTTCTAACAAATCATGATTTGACACGAATGTAACGATTATGTTGAACTTTAAAGATGGATTAGTGCTCTAACATTGAAGATATTTTACATTCTAGCTTCAAGTTTCATTTTTGTCACATAAAACAGTTTTTGGACTGCTGATTGGTGATACAGAATAGATAGATTCTAGACAGCCATGACGGCTTTTCAGTAGCTCGTTTGAAAATACGTTTTAAGTCTGAGACCGAGTTTAGATCCCCATTATTCCTTCTAAAATGGTTGAGTAATGTACCATATGCAAATTCAAATCATTTTTGGACATTTTACAAACGATTTAATAACCAAAATGTACTCACTAACATTAGTTCGTGGAAATCAGGTTTTCCACGAAGTTTTATTCCTTGTGGTAGGCAGACTTCGTGACCTTTCACCACGGGAAGTTAAAGCGTCACATAAATTGCGACGTCACAACAATAAGTAGTCCCGATTCACATTCACTTTCACTTTCACCCGCTTTCGAAAGATCCCTAATAACTTCATCATTTATAATGGATGGTTCGTGATGATATTTATACACAGTACATTATTCTCCGTTTGACTTTAGTAGTAGTCAGAACATTTGGATTTTTCATAGAGTTGGTCTTCATGCTGAAATAAAATGTATGTGTTGCAGGTGAATGCAACAGATGATTGTCCACGATAATCGTCTTTTCGTGCTGTTAACATTTCAGTTCGTTCACAAGATTCAAGACTTAATCCCATTACTCGCCCCTTTTGGGGTGTGGAGGATACAAAAACATAAGCATAACAATCATAATGCAATTGTAAAAAAAAAAATAACAACAACATTACTAACATTCCAACTTTAACATTCACAACAATAACATTTTGCTAATATTGTTAATAATATTAGTATACGCCCTTTCCTAATTTTTATAAATTTACTCAATTTTAGTAACACGTGCTTTCTTTCCCGAAACAAATGACATAAGTTAAGCATTGACTTGCACGATAAATATTTACTACAAATAAACATTTGTCGCAGATGCTTGTGTTTTGGACACTCAAAAATAAAGTGAAATTCATCCCCAATTGAACCCATATCGCAGTCCCTACAAAATCTTTCTTTCCGTATTACACCTTCCCGCCTTCCTAATTATATTTGTAGCTTATGATCTGAACAACGAAATTTTATCAAAGTATGAATATAAATTTCAGGTAATTGAGATATATACTTTTCACGACCAAACTCTAGTCTAACACTTTTGTAGAAGAAACATTTGCTGCTTTCGTCAAGAGACTGTTTCCATTTCAATATAAATTTATTCTTTAAAGAGATGGCTACATTTTTGCATAACAAATCTGAACTGTGAAAATGTTGCGTCTTCCACACACAGTCATAACCATGTCTTATCCTATCCTATTTTGTCCCGTAACTCGGAGGTCGTAGGGCCACCACAGATGATCGTTTAACCAGCATACTCCATCTTTCTCTGTCCTCAGCAACCCTGATGGCTTCGCTCAGTGTCAAACCAGTCCATTCTCGGATGTTGTCCTCCCACCTCTTTTTCGGTCTCCCTCTTCTTCTACCTCCTTGCACTGTGCCTTGCAGAATGGTCTTTGCAAGGCCTGATGATCTGATGACGTGGCCATACCATCGGAGTTTCAGTTTCTTCACCACTGTGAGCAGGTCATCGTGTTGTCCAATGCCTTGTGTGATGATCTGTCGGACTTCGTCGTTGGTGATGTGTTGGGTATAGGAAATGCCCAGAAGTCTTCTGTAGCACCTCATCTCCATGCTTAGTATTCTTCGTTGTAGATCTGCTGTGAGGGTCCATGCTTCGCAAGCATATAGGAAGATGGAGATGACAAGGGAGCGCAGCAGCCTTATTTTGGAATATAGACTGATGGTCCTGTCTTTCCAAATGGGCTTCAACCTTGTCAGGGCTGCAGTTGTTTGTGCGATCCTGGAGAGGACTTCCTGTCGGGACCCATTGTCTGATACAATGGCTTCTAAATATTTGAAGCTATGCACTGTGTTGAGGGATTGGCCTTGGACTTTGATGTCCGGGTTGATGCCATTGGTGTTGCTGTTCATCACGTTGGTCTTCTCTGCACTTATTTCTACTCCATAAGTTCTGGAGGTGGTGTCAAGCCTCTGTACCAGCTGTTCAAGTTCTTGTTCCTCTCCAGCCAACCCATCAATGTCATCCGCAAAACGAAGATTAGAGATTGCTCTACCCACTATGCTGACTGTGCCTTCGTGATCTGCAAGGGCATCTGACATGATGCGCTCTAGGAAGATGTTGAAGAGTGTTGGAGAGAGTAGGCATCCCTGACCCACACTGATTGTTGTTCTGAACCAGTTCCCGATGGCGCTGCTATGGAGGACTGCACTGGTAGCCTTTTCATACAGGCTTTTGATGACTTCAATAATTTTGGGGCTGATGTTGTACACTTTCATTGTTGCCCATAGAGCTGCATGCCAGACTCGGTCAAACGCCTTTTTGAAGTCTACAAACACATGATATAAATGTTGATGGTGCTGTAGGTATTTCTCACAGATTATTCTGAGGTTGAAAATTTGTTCAGTGGTACTTCGCCCTGCCCTGAATCCTGATTGTTCTTCAGCTATGATTTGTTCAGCTTGGGGTTTCAATCTGTTGAGTATTATTTTCAGGAGGACCTTGCTGGGATGGCTGATAAGGCTGATGGTGCGGTAATTTTCACACTCCTGAAGGTTATCTTTTTTGGGAAGAGTGATGACAAGCGACTGGGTCCATGGTATAGGCCACTCCCCACTCTGCCAGATCTTGTTACAGTTAATGGTGAGGACATCAATAATCATCGCTTCTCCTCCTGCTTGAAGCGGGTATGTTGTCCACTCCCGCTGACTTCCCTTTCTTCAGCGATTGCACTGCTGCCTCAACTTCTTTCAGGAGAATTGGGAGGATTTCTTCTTCTTCTCTGTTCTCGGGACATGCTAGGACTGATGGGTCTCCATTTGGTGTATGATTGTAAAGGTCAGAGCAGTACTCTGTCCATCTGTCCAAGACATCTTGTTCTTCTGTAAGGCAAATGCCAGACTTGCTTTGGATCGTGGAGACTTTGGGATATTTAACACTTGTCAGCCGCTTCACAGTCAGTCTTCTTGCTGTTGTTCTTGTTCTGACTGTTCTCTATTTCCTGGCATTGATCTTCTATCCAGTTCTCCTTTGCTGTGCTAGATCTATTATTGTAAATGTATAGCTTATTATTATTAATTTCTGAAATGTTATTTAATAGTAATGTATTATTTTTATATTATCAGTTGCTTATAAAGGGGTCTTCTTTGTGTTCTTATGCTAAACGTTGGTTGTGTGCTTGTCGTATGACTGCAGGAATGAGTGACATTATGCTCATGGGACAAAGCGTTTGTATATTATAGTGCGTCATCCAAGAGGACGTAGGCTAGCAGGATGTGGATCTGGTAGGACTGGCTTCGGCGGAGAGGGTTGATCTACTGACGGGAGCAAGATCTGTCTGTTCGACTTCGAGGACGAGGTAATACACTTTGCTGCGATCGGTACAAAGTATCGCCAAAACTACCGCTAGCAGCAGGTGAAAATATTCCCTCCATCCCTTCAAAGTATACTTTGGGCTCGCTGCTAGCCGCGGATGCGAACGCAGTACTGTGTAAAAGTGACGGAAAGAGCGGAATATTGCTACAAGGGTTCGGGTAATGGTTAGTTATAGATCTATCCCTAGCCCTTGCCCTAACCTTTTCTCTACAAAAATGTTCTTTTTCCGTCCCAAAAACCCATTTGCCTTCTTGGATTCTTAAATTGTATGAAACCAAGTGAGGACACTAGCCGGCGTCAATAAAGGGTTCGAAAAGATTCTCAAACGTTTCGTAAAAGACAGTTGACCTAGAAACAAATACAGCGTGACCTAATTCGTCGCCTAGAGGAGACGAAACTTTTCCGTTTCTAGTCTTTCAGCGACACTGTAACTGAGCAGGATGCTAACCTCGCCAAAGTATCCCTTCAAGGGACAAGGGACATACTTTGGCCTGCTGCGCAGCGTGTGCCTAGAGTATACTTTCTTTCGATCGTAGCTATGTGCAATGGGTGAAGACTCGGTGGTCATCATCATCATCATCATCATCATCATCATCATCATCATCATCATCATCATCATCATCATCATTATCATAGTGACGGATGTTTGCTACGCCAATGAAGTGTCTAGGACCGCACTAAATCATTAACTGAGAGTATGCGGTATTGAACCCTTTTATTGTTTGGTATGCGAACGCCAAGACCCCTCCATTTCCCATCTCTCCTTCCCACACCCCTCCCCCCACCCCCCGCCACATCTTGCTATCGTCAGGTAGAGCTTAAGTGAGGATTGTGTGATTCCTGGGTTTGTGGTGCTTTTTTGTCTTTGCATAGGCACACAAAATGAATATTTGTTTGTTTATATAAATTGTTAATATTGTGAATAGTTAAATACCATTTCAAATCTTTTTATACCTTTGTTTAGTATATATTTTGTGTAGCCGTAGCTCAAGTGGTAGAGCGTTCGCCTGGCACACCGATGACCCAGGTTCGAATCCCTTGGTGGGCGATATAAAATGTGGCCATTTTCACTGTCCATTTTAGCAGTAGGATAGCTCTGGTGGTTCAGTTTTGATTCAAGTCCTTAGCCCTTTTTCCATGGGATGGTTATCCCCGTCTGCCATATCGCCAATGGTGGGTGTAGACGCTAAACCTCAATGTTCATTCATTCATTCGTATGAGTGGATGTGAACTGATCTTGCATTCATTTATTCACGCGTTTTCATTTTCTCTGTTCTATCTTGTATAAATAACCCTATTCATGTATGAAGAAGGAAGTAGGACCTGAGCTGAGCCAAATTAAAGTGTAATACTGTAAAATCCTAAACATCCACTTCATTACAGTGGACTATTTGCTTAAATATATCCATACAGTTTTAATGTCCAATCTTTACGAAATTTAAATCTACACGCCGTGCACGAGCGTTCTCAGCATCATCTGCTATAGGCTGAGCTCCCTTAAGGCCCGACCACATTGACATATAGCACCCGGCCACACTTGTGTTACGCTTATGAATTCCTTATGTATTTCCTTGCGTACTGGCTAACGTAAAATTCACAAGGATAACGCATGTTTGATTTCTTCTGCAAAAATACATAAGCCGGGCTTACGATGACCAATCAGAAACGAGAATTTGAAGTCACGAGTTTAGAGATCAACCTAAACTCCTCCCACGTGCATGATTACATGCAACACATGTCTGCTACACACGACTTGGCGAGCTAAAGGCAGTCAAATTCACTTGTTAGCTATCAATCTTAGTAAAGTTGTTTCAAATCGTGAAAGAGTAGGTCTACAGTACATCGTCAGGAAAAAAAATTGCTTGTTGTAGTGAAATTACAGCTGCACAGGTTAAAAAAAAAAGGTAAAGGTAACCCCATAGCCTTGTGGCCGTAGGGGAGCGTGATGTTGGAGATCACACTTATCTTGGGCCAGCGTAATGAGGGTGACGCCCAACTCTCTCCCTCGCTGCTTTACCTTCCCCACCCTTAAGAGAGTAGGTACTCAGGGGCGTTGTTATTTGTCGCTTCACGTTTTGCGGTCACCCATCCAAGTGCTAACTGCACTGGACGGTGCTTAACTTGCGACACAGTAGCGAGTGCTCCAACCACTGCGCTATCCGACACCCCACAGGTATATAAATTATATTTGAACCGGACCGTGATAAACATGGCGCCACTAAAGTAGTGGCTATATTTGTCTTACATGTCTTTGTCTTGCAGCTCCTCTCCTGTGGAACAGACTTCCTCTCTCGCTACCTCAGTGTAGCTCCAAAGCAGACTTCAAGCGTCAGCTGAAGACCCATCTTTTTAATTAATCAGTGACCAAAACAAATAGACTCCTTTTTTATTTTTTTCCAGCGCACCGAGCATGCTCACTTGGCCTGGATGGAATCGCGCTATACAAGTGTTCATCATCATCATCATCATCATCATCATCATCATCATCATCATCATCATCATCATCATCATCATCATCATCATCATCATCAACAACAACAACATTTTACGGCCTAGGCATTAGGTCGGAGTTAGTGGGGCCATGTTTATCACAGCCTGGTTCGAATTAATTAAACAACTTTGCTAAGATAGACACGCAACAAGTGAATTCAACTGCCTTTAGCTCGCCAAATCGTGTGTAGCAGACAATTTTTGTTATATGTAATCCTGCGTGTGGGAGGAGTTTAGGTTGATCTCTAAAACTCGTGACGTCACATTCTCGCTTACGATTGGTCCTCGTAAGCCCGGCTTATATATTTTTGCAGAAGAAACCAAACATGCGTTATCCTTGTGAAATTTTACGTTACCCGTACTCGAAGGAAATACTTAAGGAATTCATAAGCGTAACACAAGTGTGGCCAAGCTTTAATTCCGACCCAATGTATAAAGCCGTAAATCCTATCCTATCCTATCCTGTCCCGTAACCCGAAGGTCGTAGGGGCACCACAGATGATCGTTTAACCAGCATACTCCATCTTTCTCTGTCCTCAGCAGCCCTGATGGCTTCGCTCAGTGTCAAACCAGTCCATTCTCGAATGTTGTCCTCCCACCTCTTTTTCGGTCTCCCTCTTCTTCTACCTCCTTGCACTGTGCCTTGCAGAATAGTCTTTGCAAGGCCTGATGATCTGGTGACGTGGCCATACCATCGGAGATTCCGTTTCTTCACCACTGTTAGCAGGTCATCGTGTTGTCCAAAGCCGTAAAACGTAATCCAAATGTGGCCACTAAACTTACAAGTTGTGGCTACCCGTCAAAATTCCGGTCAGTGAAAAATCTCATAATCCAATGCATAAGCCGTAAAACGTAAGCCAGGTGTGGCCACTACTTAAGAATGGCGCGCACACCTAAAATCGAGCGTGACGATCCAGAATATGTGGATATTCTAAAGAGTTGTTTCGCAGTTGTGAACTTGACCTCAAACTCAGTTCAAAACAAAACTATTGGTAAGCTTAGGTTTAGTGGATTAGCCAGGGGAAAGAATTGTGTGCCTGTAGTTCCAATGGACGCACGATGACGCCAAATGGTTTATAATTGCTATTGCAGCTCCATGACGTCCTCTGGGATCCCAGTGTCTTGTTAATTGTTTATATGCTTATCGCATAGCTTTTACCTTCGTGTGGATTAATGAACTTATTATAAGTTATATGATCATGCTATCAATATGGAGATGCCTATAAAATCGTCAAATCGCATAAAAGCGCGAAGAACAAAAACGCGAACGTCAATTGATAAAGGCCGAATGACGAACAAAAAATTAAAAAACGAAATGTCTCTTTTCCGGCTTATTTTAATTCATTAATTTTCACCAAAATCTTTTTCTTCATTCTCTTCTATTTTTTAAATTCCTCCTCTTCTTCTGTCTTTCAACCATTCTTTTATTCATCTTTTTTTTTTCTTTAAAGAAAGTGCACTGCGCTACGTGGGTTTGGTAACGGACAGCGGTGGGGCTAACGTCACTCTGAACTAACGGGCGGTTGTGCCTGGCTGCCTCTGAGCCTTTGAGTTGAAATAAAAAGATGAAATCTTGATTTATACAACGCTCACAGCACTTAAGGGAGGTGCATTTAGATCCTCATCTTGTTACACACAGTTTAACTGCTCGCTCGCGTGTGCAAGAAATTAATAAATTAACATGCAAGAAAGTTCGAGAAATTAATAAATTAACACGCGAGAAAGTTCGGTTACTTCGTTTTTGCAGAGCAAGTGTCAGATGGGGTATAATGATTATTAGCTTTGCTTGGTTTGTAAAAAAAAAACGTTCTGGTAATGATGATTAGGTTTAACACAAAGGATTAAAAAAAGTGTAGACTTGTGCAGGTTGTAGGATAGTAAATTCGGTATTGTTGTCAATGTCATCATAATCGTCGTATTGGTGGCACCATCATCAGCTTTGTCATTGTTTTCCCAAACTTTGCAATTCAGCGAAGGGGAAAGGAAGACACAGAGAGAACTAAGATGTTTTGGAAATGTGAGAGAGAGAGAGAAATAGAGAGAGAGAGAGAGAGAGAGAGAGAGAGAGAGAGACAGAGAGAGAGAGAGACAGAGACAGACATAGAGAAAGAGAGAGAGAGACATAGAGAGAGAGACAGAGACAGACATAGAGAAAGAGAGAGAGAGATAGGTAGGGGTTGGGGTGGATAGTGGAATGACAGATGGAATTTCATGTTTTGTTTTGTTTTCACAAAAGTACAGAGTATCCTCACCATCCAGGTGGTATTCTGTATACTTTCACAGTGAACTGCCGTTCGATAGGATTTTGATCAGAGGGAAAGGCTGGGCTGAACATTTTTAGTACCATTCACACCCGCAAACTTCTTTGGAGACTTCCACTTTATGTTCGCCTGCTCACCTACTTGTCATCTTGTTCTAGCCACAGGTGCTCGTCCGATAGCGCCTTCTCTATTGAAAGCGACCCTCTCGGTACTTTCATAATCAAGGTCTCAAACTCCTCAGAGCGAAAATCGTGGGTCATCGCAATTTTCCAAATCTGTATGAACGAACCAAAAGAAGCGACTCACTCGATTCAACAGTTATTCGTGCAAACATCCAAAGTAATATATGCAGTCTAGTTTTAAACCCCTTCAATTTCTTTAAATTTGTAAAACAAATTTCCGTTTATAATGATTATTTGCTGATGAATCGCTGAAGAAGGGGAAGTCAGCGGTAGTGGACAACATACCCGAAGAATTGCTTAAAGCAGGAGGAGAAGCGATCGTTGACGCACTCACCATTATAATAATAATAATAATAATAATAATAATAATAATAATAATAATAATAATAATAATAATAATGTTCGTCATTTGTAAGGCGCCTTAGCCTAAGGATCAAGGCGCGCAAGGGGTTGGGGGAATGGGAAGACAAGACAGACCAAACTCGACAAAAGATACATAATATACATATGTACAAAATACAGTTGAACAATTATGAAAAACACAAGCACGCACACCTGCTTACACTCTCTTGTAAATGATTAATTGAAATATTCCCTAAAAAGATATGTTTTCAACAAGATCTGGCAGAGTGTGGAGTGGCTTTGGACCATGGACCCAGTCGCTTGTCATGACTCTTTCCCAAAAGGGTAACCTTCAGGAGTGTGAAAATTACCGCACCATCAGTCTCATCAGCCATCCCAGCAAAGTCCTCCTGAAAATAATACTGAACAGGTTGAAACCCCAAGCTGAACAAATCATAGCTGAAGAACAAGAAGGATTCAGGGCAGGGCGAAGTAACACTGAGCAGATTTTCAACTCAGAATAATCTGCGAGAAATGCCAATAGCACCAACATCAATACCATGTGTTTGTTGACTTCAAGACAGCGTTTGACCGAGTCCGGCATGCAGCTTTGTGGGCTACCGTGAGGGTATACAACATTAGCACTAAAATTATTGAAGTCATCAAAAACCTGTATGACAAGACTACAGTGCAGTCCTCCACAAAAGCGTCATCGGGAACTGGTTCAGAACAACAATCGGCGTGCGTCAAGGATGCCTACTCTCTCCAAAACTCTTCAGCATCTTCCTGGAGCCCATCACATTTCTTCAAATCACGAATGCACAGTCAGCATAGGAGGTAGAGCAATCTCCAACCTCCGTTTTGCGGATGACATTGATGGATTGGCTGAAGAAGAACAAGAACTTGAACAGCTGGTACAGAGACTTGACATCACCTCCAGAGCCTTTGGAATGGAAATAAGTGCAGAGAAGATCAAAGTTATGACCAATAGCCCCAATGGCATCAACATCGGACATCAAAGTCCAAGGCCAATCTGTAGAGAACGTGAATTTTCCGGTTCTCAGTAATATTTATATTTTTTAGAATGTGAGTTATTTTTTGAATATCTTGTGTTATTATTTTCATTGGATAAAATTGTTGAACCAATGGAATAATGAATAGCTAGCGGGTCAGGGCAAATGAAGTTCACTTGATGTGTGTGCTCCAATGTGTGAGGTTATGTAGAAGCAGGGTGTCAGGACAGGAAAAAAAAGATAAAGAAAGGGAAAAAAAGAGAAAGGATTGTTTTGAAAGTGAAGAGGTAGAAAGCACTGAAAACTTATTAGGTTGTGGAGGTTCGGTGGGTCTTTCTCTTTGACAGTGGATGTATATTGTGCTGTAAAGAATACAGGTATTTATAATGTTTTCATGATTGTGAAATGTTGGAGAGGTATATTTTTGCATTGGATTTATTGTGTTGAGAGGTGGTGAGCTGTTGTCCACTAAGATGGAATATAATTTTCATTGATGTAATAATATTATTAATTACATGGGGCTATAATTATAGAGTAGTACATAATGTAATATGAATGGAAGGTGACAGAAATTTTTATTTATGAAATAATTATACCTGAATATGGATAACATTGAAGGAGAAGGAAAGAAGCGATCACATATGGAATGGAATTGGAAAAGTGAAAAAAGTAAGGGAGGTGAGCAGGGATGAAACAAAGAAGAATAGTATGATTAAAAAGGTCAGAGCATTGACGTGTGTGTATATAAATTGTTGTAGCTGCCTACGGGAAGCTGGTGTTAGCTTCATACGCCTGGACACATGGCGTTGTCTCGGACAACGGGGACAGGGCGACACGAGAGGCATAGGGATCGGTCATACTGCTTGTACCTGACCAAGTCGCGATTTCTACCCCAGACAGATAGGGCAGGCGAGCCCATCTGCCTGTCTACATCATCACTGTTCGTCTAACAGCCTGTCTGCATCATCACTGTTCGTCTAACAGCCTGTCTACGTCATCATTGTTAGTCTAACTGCCTGTCTACGAGACTCTGTAGCTCGGCTCAGCTTTCGTGTGCACACGCTTCCTCCAGTTACAGAGGTAACACGTTTTTTGTGTTTAGTTTGGCTCGGGACAAGCAATTGCGGCCGTGATTATCCAAGTTCGCATTTGACAGTGTAGTGTATAAAGATGGGTGTGAAAGATTGTTGTAAACTATTGTGGTTTGCTTATATAAAGTATTGAGAACGTGGAACGTATATTTGTGTTAGTGTTTGCCTGCGTTAGTGAGAGTGTGTGAATTTGTGGGTGTGGTAGTAAACAGAGAGACTTGCACGCACACTTTATTTTGATCTAGGAGTCAATCATATTTTGCATTCACTTAGCTATCACAAACAGGCACTCATCCAAAATACCATTCGTTTCACAATCCCCCAACACAGTGCATAGCTTCAAATATTTAGGAGCCAGACATTGAATCAGACAATGGGTCCCGAAAGGAAATCCTCTCCAGGAGTACACAAATAACTGCTGCCCTGACAAGGTTGAAGCCCATTTGGAAAGACAGGACCATCAGTCTACACTCCAGGGTAAGGGTGCTGCGCTCCCTTGTCATCTCCATCTTCCTATATGCTTGCAAAACATGGACCCTCACAGCAGACCTACAACGAAGAATATAAAGCATGGAGATGAGGTGTTACAGAAGACTTCTGGGCATTTCCTATACCCAGCACATCATCAACGATGTCCGACAGAGCATTACACAAGCCATTGGACAATACGATGACATGCACACAGTGGTGAAGAAACGGAAACTCCGATGGAATGGTCACTTCACCAGAGCCTCAGGCCTGGAAAAGACCATCCTGCAAGCCATGGTGCAAATCCTCCACAACAGCGCCATCGGGAATTGGTTCAGAACAACAATCGGCGTGCGTCAAGGATGCC
Organism: Oncomelania hupensis; assembly: GCA_036898135.1. Lineage (NCBI taxonomy): Eukaryota > Metazoa > Mollusca > Gastropoda > Littorinimorpha > Pomatiopsidae > Oncomelania > Oncomelania hupensis. The sequence continues at coordinate 50,400,943 of CM072525.1, read as the reverse complement.
TACTCTCTCCAACACTCAACATCTTCCTGGAGCGCATCATGTCAGATGCCCTTGCAGATCACGAAGGCACAGTCAGCATAGGCGGTAAGGGATGAAAAGAAACAAGAACTTGAACAGCTGGTACAGAGGCTTGACACCACCTCCAAAGCCTTTGGAATGGAAATAAATGCAGAGAAGCCCAAAGTGATGAACAACAACACCAATGGCATCAACACGGATATCAAAGTCAAAGGCCAATACTTCAACACGGTGCATAGCGTTAAATATTTAGGAGTCATTGTATCACGCAATAGGTCCGGACAGGAAGTCCTCTCCTGCATCGCACGCACAAACGGCTGCCCTCACAAGGTTGAAGCCCATTTGGAAGGACAGGACAATCAGTCTACACTCCAATGTAAGGCTCCTACGCTCCCTTGTCATCTCTATCTTCCTATATGCTTGCGAAACATGGACCCTCACAGCAGACCTACAACGAAGAATGCAAAGCATGGAGATGAGGTGCTACAGAAAGACTTCTGGACATTTCCTATACCCAGCACATCACCAACGACGAAGTCCGACAGACCATCAAACAAGCCATTGGACAACACGATTCCATGCTCATAGTCGTGAAGAAACGGAAATTCGGATGGTATGGCCACATCACCAGAGCATCAGACCTTGCAATGACCATCCAGCACAACTGTTTCAGTGTGACAGCCATGGTGCTCTTTGCTATTAAAACAAAACAGAAGTATGTTCCCTTGATTTTAGATTTTAGATTTAGATTTAGATTTTAATGCTTTATTGTCTATTTTTATCGGGAAATGGACCCTCATATAGGCCTCATAGCCTATTAGGCTCGTCGACTGTAATATTTGCCGTCACACGTCACTCCTATATCTATTTGTCTCATCGAAATAGCTCAAGTGGTAAAGCGTTCGCCTGGCACACCGATGATCTAGATTCGAGTTCCGTGATGGGGATGATAAAAGTGGCCATTTTCCTATCCTATCCTATCCTGTCCCGTAACCCGAAGGTCGCAGGGGCACCACAGATGATCGTTTAACCAGTATACTCCATCTTTCTCTGTCCTCAGCAGCCCTGATGGCTTAACTCAGTGTCAAACCAGTCCAATCTCGAATGTTGTCCTCCCACCCCTTTTTCGGTCTCCCTCTTCTTCTACCTCCTTGCACTGTGCCTTGCAGAATAGTCTTTGCAAGGCCTGATGGTCTGGTGACGTGGCCATACCATCGGAGTTTCCGTTTCTTCACCACTGTGAGCAGGTCATCGTGTTGTCCAATGGCTTGTGTGATGGTCTGTCGGACTTCGTCGTTGGTGATGTGTTGGGTATAGGAAATGCCCAGAAGTCTTCTGTAGCACCTCATCTCATGCTTTGTATTCTTCGTTGGAGATCTGCTTTGAGGGTCCATGCTTCGCAAGCATATAGGAAGATGGAGATGACAAGGGAGCGCAGCAGTCTTACTTTGGAATGTAGACTGATGGTCCTGTCTTTCCAAATGGCTTCAACCTTGTCAGGGCAGCAGTTGTTTGTGCAATCCTGGAGAGGACTTCCTGTCGGGACCCATTGTCTGATACAATGGCTCCTAAATATTTGAAGCTATGCACTGTGTTGAGGGATTGGCCTTGGACTTTGATGTCCGTGTTGATGCCATTGGTGTTGTTGGTCATCATTTTGGTCTTCTCTGCACTTATTTCCGTTCCATAGGCTCTGGAGGTGGTGTCAAGCCTCTGTACCAGCTGTTCAAGTTCTTGTTCCTCTCCAGGCAATCCATCAATGTCATCTGCAAAACGAAGATTGGAGATTGCTCTACCCCCTATGCTGACTGTGCCTTCATGGTCTGCAAGAGCATCTGACATGATGCGCTCTAGGAAGATGTTGAAGACTGTTGGAGAGAGTAGGCATCCTTGACGCACACCGATTGTTGTTCTGAACCAGTTCCCGATGGCGCTGTTGCGGAGGACTGCACTGGTAGCCTTGTCATACAGGCTTTTTATGACTTCAATAATTTTAGGGCTGATGTTGTACACTTTCAATGTTGCCCATAGAGCTGCATGCCAGACTCGGTCAAACGCCTTCTTGAAGTCTATGAACACATGATATAGATGTTGTTGGTGCTGTAGGTATTTCTCACAGATTATTCTGAGGTTGAAAATCTGCTCAGTGGTACTTCGCCCTGCCCTGAATCCTGCTTGTTCTTCAGCTATGATTTGTTCAGTTTGGGGTTTCAACCTGTTGAGTATTATTTTCAGGAGGACCTTGCTGGGATGGCTGATGAGGCTGATGGTGCGGTAATTTTCACACTCCTGAAGGTTACCTTTTTTGGGAAGAGTGATGACAAGCGACTGGGTCCATGGTATAGGCCACTCCCCACTCTGCCAGATCTTGTTACAGATAATGGTGAGGGCATCAATCATCGCTTCTCCTCCTGCTTGTAGCAGTTCCGCGGGTATGTTGTCCACTCCCGCTGACTTCCCTTTCTTTAGCGATTGCACTGCTGCCTCAACTTCTTCCCGGAGAATTGGGATGATTTCTTCTTCTTCTCTGTTCTCGGGACATGCTAGAACTGATGGGTCTCCATTTGGTGTATGGTTGTAAAGGTCAGAGCAGTACTCGGTCCATCTGTCCAAGACTTCTTGTTCTTCTGTAAGGCATATGCCAGACTTGCTTTGGATCGTGGAGACTTTGGGCTGTTTGACACTTTTATTTTGATGCTGTTTAACATAAAGTAGGTTTACTTTTTTGATTTGACATGTGAAATAGGACTACATTGCCAACGATCTTTCAGTTACGGGATACAATAGGATAGGATGGCTTTCAATTTGATTTTCCCACACAGAAGAAGAGAGAAAAAGAAAAGAACAATTAAAAAAAAAAAGAACAAGCACCTAATATTTTTTTTACAAAAACAAATGTTTTCACAAAAAATATTTCAAATAAAACAAGATGGCAAGCCATTCAAATGTATTTCCAGACACTCGTACATATAGCTGAAAATCAACATTTTCCAAAGAGTCAATTTCGTGGCGGTGTCGGTTTTATGTAAAAGAATCGACATTAAAATATGGAACAAAGGATTATCTGAAGTATCTGCAAGCACAAATATATTTCTATGTCGTTTGGTCAAAATCGGTTCAACGATTCCTGAGATATGGCGCGCGACACAAATCTCTTTCCTTGCTTCATTTTATTTTATTTTTATTCATAAAAGGCCTTTACCAAAAGCTTCGACTCAGATCAGTTCTGTAATTGGAACCCAACCCGGCTTTTGTTGTGCGGGTAAAGATGGTCTGTGTCTCGCCCATTGGGGCTCGCATTTTATGGTGGACTGCTGTCCCTTTGTTTGGTCATTAAAGGGAGATAAGACTCTTTGATCCACTACGTCTTTTCTCACCAGTCATGCCGGGCAAGCGGAATTACTCTGGTCAAGAGGAATAACTCTATCTAGCCCGCCTTGTTGGTCAGTAGGAAGCATTCAGCGTGCTTGGAAGGCATTCTGTGGACGTGGTGCGATATTAAGATGATCTTTAAGCTATTTCATTTAGAAACAAAGCAAGATGTTAGTAACAATCATGTTTATGCTAGCACTCACTAACAATGCAAAACGTTGGACCATTAGTCAGTCACAATAATAATAATAATAATAATAATAATAATAATAATAATAATAATAATAATAATAATAATAATAATAATAATAAAATAATGATAATAATAATAATAATAATAATAATAATAATAATAATAATAATAATAATAATAATAATAATAATAAATGGATGAAATATACGCGTTTTCCTCTTAAATTCATCAAACTTCAAGCGCGGCGATCTGTAACCAACATATATGTTCACATGGTACACATACGCAACAAACACAACAACATCACACAAACAGGTGACGTAAAGGCAGGAAGATAACTGTTTGGAGACCCTGACGGACCTTGCTGGAACGCAGAGACGAGATACCCTGGCATAACTCACCGCCATTTTGATCTAGGAGACATCATTCGCGCGATCAATAAAGAGGAATAACTCTCGAGGTATTAGTGGGCCGGTCTAGTTCTGCTAGTACACCAGGGGGCAGTAGGATGTCTAGGCGGTGTCGGAGCGTTGCGAATAATTTGAGAGCTTATCTTGTCGTGAAAGTTTTAACACCCATCGCGTCTCAACAGATCACAGGATTTCCATTTCCAGCCCTTTGGCTAATTCATTGGTGCCGGTGTGATCTCGTCAAATGGCCGGGCTTCGCCAGCGGACTGTGAGCGACTGGGAGCATTCTGATTGGTCGAAATTTAAAACGCATTACAAAATTCGACGCATGCGCACAGTTCTATCGTAGTCCGACCGAGCACTGCTTCATTCATTCGGGTTAGGGTTAGAGTTAGGATTTACGACGCCTAAGAACATCGTGAAAAGGCGGGCCTATTTGACCTTACGCATGGGCAAAGGCGCACGGCCAGGCTACGATACTCGGTCAAGCTGCGATGTTACACCGGTACTGCAATTCAGAGTGTACAATGTCCACTTAACTTTTATGTCCGTCGTTCTATACCCACCCTACGGAAATAAGAATGTAAAAATGTGAACAAGGTATTAGAACTGCACCATTATGTACTGTTGTTTTTTTCCTCGCAAATACAACAATTTCGTTGTGTAATCTGCACATTCTTTTTTTCCACTTAAGCTTTCTTCCATAATTATGAAGTGAATGAGTCACTATAGAGGCACCTCAGTGTAATACTCCATCTCTGGATAATGGGAAGGAGGGGAGGTTCAGAGATCATCAAATCCATTTTCATGATTTCGCTTCTCGTAAAACCTCGATCATAGACCGTGTCTAGTACAGAGAACAAGTTCGCGTTCATAAACCACGTTGAACTTAACTGCATGCCGCCATGAAAACTCTTAAGTCCTCTCTTCACTGTTAAATTCGGCTTTTAAATTTAAGTGCTGTGCAGACTATCTTGTGCTGAACGATCAGGATGATCGCTTAGTTTTGTTCTTTTTACTAGAACCTCCAAGGTTGCTCCGATGCTCAGCGTAGTGGGTGAGAACTTCCGTTATCTCATTCTGAAGACACTGCGAATTATAAGGTCTGAATGCTTCTTTTCTTTGTAGTAAGAGCTATGCCCATAAGGCGAACCGGATCAATGTTACTCACCACTAAACATGCCAGTAAGGACTTTTTGCAACTCAACGAAAATATGCGTTGTGATTCCATGATTTATTTTTAGACCTGCGTTAGTTCTCGTTTTCTTTTTCGGTCGAAATCAAAACCAAAACAGCAAAAATCAACAGTAAGGACTTTTGGCACTGAACGAAAATATTTTTCGTGGTAATTTCCTGGGTTTAAACAAAAATCTTTTATTTTTATTTTTTTTAGAACGATCGCATCTGCGCCTGCGCAATTTAGTTCCTGTTTCCTTTTGCGGTCGAAATCAAAATTTCCTTTACCCAAAGTCCATAGTTTAACGAAAGAATATTCAATACATGCACAATTCAGTCATGCATCCTCAAGTGCATTTTTTGTCGTATTTATGCCTATCCCATCCTATCCCGTAACTCGGAGGTCGTAGGGGCACCACAGACGATCGTTTAACCAGCGTACTCCATCTTTCCCTGTCATCAGCAACCCTGATTGTTTCGCTCAGTGTCAAACCAGTCCATTCTCGAATGTTGTCCTGCCACCTGTTTTTTGGTCTCCCTCTTCTTCTGCCTTCTTGCACTGTGCGTTGCAGGATGGTCTTTGTAAGACCTGATGATCTGGTGACGTGGCCATACCATCGGAGTTTCCGTTTTTTCACCACTGTGAGCAGGTCATCGTGTTGTCTAATGCCTTGTGTGATGGTCTTTCGGACTTCGTCGTTGGTGATGTGTTGGGTTTAGGAAATGCCCAGAAGTCTTCTGTAGCACCTCATCTCCATGCTTTGTATTCTTCGTTGGAGATCTGCTGTGAGGGTCCATGTTTCGCAAGCATATAGGAAGATGGAGATGACAAGAGAGCGCAGCAGCCTTACCTTGGAATGTAGACTAATGGTCCTGTCTTTCCAAATTGGTTTTAAGCTCGCCAGGGCAGTAGTTGTTTGTGCGATCCTGGCCAGAGGACTTCCTGTCGGGACCCATTGTCTGATACAATGGCTCTTAAATATTTGAAGCTATGCACTGTGTTGAGGGATTGGCCTTGGACTTTGATGTCCGTGTTGATGCCATTGGTGTTGTTGGTCATCATTTTGGTCTTCTCTGCACTTAGTTCCATTCCATATGCTCTGGAGGTGGTGTCAAGCCTCTGTACCAGCTGTTCAAGTTCTTGTTCCTCTCCAGCCAATCCATCAATGTCATCCGCAAAACGAAGGTTGGAGATTGCTCTTCCCCCTATGCAGACTGTGCCTTCGTGATCTGCGTTGAAGTGAAATCAAAAGAGAAATGTTTCGTGCACGTGATGAACCGCTTGTTTCCTACACGGTTCAGTGTTGAACTATGACCGTGCTAATCGTTTGCCTGTCGAAAGGTGGGACACCTCAGTTGATAGAGCGGCGACCTCGTGTTATAAAATGTTGCGGGTTCGATTCCCGGTCGCCCGGATATAAATACTGGTTGTGAGCACTGGCCATCTTACTGTTGCTATTAATAATAAAAATTAATTATAATTAACATTTATATAGCGCCGTTCATCACTAGAGCTCACAGTTTATAATAAAAAATTATATATATATAATTTTATTTTGTATATTTTTATTTTATTTACCGTATTGTCCATTTTTTATAGGGGCCGCCTCCCCTGGGGAAAGCGCAGCCTACCTAAACCCAACCTACCTAACATTAGTTGTGATTTTGAAATTTTGCTGGGGGAGCAAACCGGAGTACCCGGAGAAAACCCCCGAGACGTTGCCCGAGTCGAAAGTAAATAATATTCGGAGAAACATAACGCCCAGATGCTGGATCGAACCCACACTTGTCAGGCGCCATTGGTTTCTGTTAGTCCCGCCTTAGCCCACTTGCAAACGCTCGCCTGATATATATAAAATATGTGGCAAAGTGTGATGGTTGTTTCAGAGTATAGTTTTCCCTTCGCCCCCATTAGCGGTCGCTAGGATTGTGCTCAGTCGTCTGTGCTCCAAAGACAGCAAAATGGGTTCCTCGGTCAGCTTGAGTTAGATTCGGTATGGAAAACCGCCTTGAGCAGCTCTTGAGCTAAAACTGCACTATATAAGAATGATAAAATAACTAAATAAATAAATACTGTTTAGCTCGGAGGCGTATATGTTGCAAAACGCCGAAAATAGACAGTTTTTCGTCGCCTGCTACGTGACGGCATGTGATAGAATATTCCGGGGTTTTCCCGCGCAGCGAGCTAATCGCAAAAACTTGGATATTCGTGGTATATAGGACCTTAATCATCATCATCATCATCATCACTACCACCGCCACCAGCAATTTTGTGCTATAATTTCCATCCAAGTACTAAACATAGTTATACCTATCCTATCCTATCCTGTCCCATAACCCGAAGGTCGTAGGGGCACCACAGATGATCGCTTAACCAGCATACTCCATCTTTCTCTGTCCTCAGCAGCCCTCATGGCTTCGCTCAGTGTCAAACCAGTCCATTCTCGAATGTTGTCCTCCCACCTCTTTTTCGGTCTCCCCCTTCTTCTACCTCCTTGCACTGTGCCTTGCAGAATGGTCTTTGCAAGGCCTGATGATCTGGTGACGTGGCCATACCATCGGAGTTTCCGTTTCTTCACCACTGTGAGCAGGTCATCGTGTTGTCCAATGGCTTGTGTGATGGTCTGTCGGACTTCAACGTTGGTGATGTGTTGGGTATAGGAAATGCACAGAAGTCTTCTGTAGCACCTCATCTCCATGCTTTGTATTCTTCGTTGGAGATCTGCTGTGAGGGTCCATGCTTCGCAAGCATATAGGAAGATGGAGATGACCAGAGATCGCAGCAGTCTTACTTTGGAATGTAGACTGATGGTTCTGTCTTTCCAAATGGGCTTCAACCTTGTCAGGGCAGCAGTTGTTTGTGCGATCCTGGAGAGGACTTCCTGTCGAGACCCATTGTCTGACACAATGGCTCCTAAATATTTGAAGCTGTGCACTGTGTTGAGGGATTGGCCTTGTACTTTGATGTCCGTGTTGATGCCATTGGTGTTGTTGGTCATCATTTTGGTCTTCTCTGCACTTATTTCCATTCCATAAGCTCTGGAGGTGGTGTCAAGCCTCTGTACAAGCTGTTCAAGTTCTTGTTCCTCTCCAGCCAATCCATCAATATCATCCGCAAAACGAAGATTGGAGATTGCTCTGCCCCCTATGCTGACTGTGCCTTCGTGATCTGCAAGAGCATCTGACATGATGCGCTCTAGGAAGATGTTGAAGAGTGTTGGAGAGAGTAGGCATCCTTGACGCACACCGATTGTTGTTCTGAACCAGTTCCCGATGACGCTGTTATGGAGGACTGCACTGGTAGCCTTGTCATACAGGCTTTTGATGACTTCTATGATTTTAGGGCTGATGTTGTACACTTTCATGGTTGCCCATAGAGCTGCATGCCAGACTCGGTCAAATGCCTTCTTGAAGTCTATGAACACATGATATAGATGTTGTTGGTGCTGTAGGTATTTCTCACAGATTATTCTGAGGTTGAAAATCTGTTCAGTGGTACTTCGCCCTGCCATGAATCCTGCTTGTTCTTCAGCTATGATTTGTTCAGCTTGTGGTTTCAACCTGTTGAGTATTATTTTCAGGAGGACCTTGCTGGGATGGCTGATGAGGCTGATGGTGCGGTAATTTTCACACTCCTGAAGGTTACCTTTTTTAGGAAGAGTGATGACAAGCGACTGGGTCCATGGTGTAGGCCATTCCCCACTCTGCCAGATCTTGTTACAGATAGTGGTGAGAGCATCAGTCATCGCTTCTCCTCCTGCTTGTAGCAGTTCCGCTGGTATGTTGTCCACTCCCGCTGACTTCCCTTTCTTCAGCGATTGCACTGCTGCCTCAACTTCTTCCCGGAGAATTGGGAGGATTTCTTCTTCTTCTCTGCTCTCGGGACATGCTAGAACTGATGGGTCTCCATTTGGTGTATGGTTGTAAAGGTCAGAGCAGTACTCTGTCCATCTGTCCAAGACTTCTTGTTCTTCTGTAAGGCAAATGCCAGACTTGCTTTGGATAGTGGAGACTTTGGGCTGTTTAACACTTGTCAGCCGCTTCACAGTCTGGTAGGCCTTCTTGCTGTTGTTCTTGTTCAGATTGTTCTCTATTTCCTGGCATTGATCTTCTATCCAGTTCTCCTTTGCTGTGCGCATGCCTTTTCGGATGTCATTGTTGATTTTTCGGTAGACATCAGCTCCCTGTGAGGTGTTCTTTTTCTTTTTTAACTCTCTTCGTTTATCACACAGATCCAAAAGTTCAGGTGTGATCCACGGCTTCTTCTTTGGTCGGTGCTTGCCAAGGATCTCAGTGGCGGCATCTGTTACAGCTGAGTTGAAGGTATTGGTCATGGTGTTGACATCTACTTCGCCTGCCCCCAAAATAAGCAGTGGTGCAAATTTCCCTCCAATTGTGGCCTGAAATATTTTTGCCACCTCCGGGTCTTGCAGTTTGTCCAGGTCGAACTTCAGCCTAGTGCACTTTGCTGTATTTACTCTCTTCAAATGGAGCCGGAAAGACATCATCACGAGATCGTGGTCACTTCCAATGTCTGCTCCTGGAAAAGTGCGTGTCCTGCCAATGTTGATGCTTGATCTGAAGCGTTTCTTGACCATGATGTAGTCGATCTGGTTGTGATGTTCCCCGCCGGGACTGTGCCATGTCCATCGTCTGGATTTTTTGTGGAGACCAAGCGTGTTTGCCAGTACCAGATTGTTGTATCTGGCAAACTCCAATAGCCTCAGACCCCTGTCATTTGTCTCGTTGTTGCAGTGGGGTCCGCATGTGTCTCCCCAGTTGCGGTGCGCATCTTGGCCAACCTTGGCATTCCAGTCGCCTTGCACTATGACTATGTCCTTCTTCGGCACTTGGTCAAGGACCGCCTGTATATTTTCATAGTTATACACAAAAACATATTCACGCAATCAGAACAAGTATAACATTACCTGGCTGTCAAATTAAATACTTCCTGAACGAGATTCAGTTAACAAAAACAAACCCCAACAGAAAAAAATGAAAGGCTATCTACTTGTAGTCCTGTAAAAACAATGTACACAACATTATACATTTACACGTTGGCCACCGCTACAAATGGAAACGCATCACATTTATTTATTTACGCGATATTTAAAGGTACAATAAATTACACATTCACACGACAGCAGTGTGAGAACAATAGTAATGTATTTTTGTATCGTGGATTCCTATACTGTTGAAGGCTGATTGTCTACAAACATATTGCATTTCCAGTACTTTAAAAACGAGTCCATAATTTTTACATACATTTTCATTACGATTGGTTCAACCCTATAAAACCTATCCCATTGATCGCATGTAGGTACAACATCAGCTCATCATTCCTATAGATTTACTGTTATGTCTCTTTGATGATCGTTGACCTGTCACGAACCATGTGCCACTGGGAACACAGATGTTGGTGGCACGTGCAGTTATGGTTCGTGGCGCGTCCCTCAAGCGCTAAACGCAGCAGCTGCAACAATCAGTTTAAAAATGGGGTTAGAAAGATACTTAGATATTTAGTGACAAAATGTGGAAGGGAAAGATAATAAGCCACACACGCACGCCCCCCCCCCACACACACACACTCTCTCTCTCTCTCTTTCTCTCACTCCCTTTCTCTCTATCTCTAACAGATAACTTAAACCATAAATGTTTTCCAAGTGAAAACATATGCTGTTTCCAACTCCGTTGTATATTCACTTACATCTGTCAAGAACACAGTTCGTCCAAAATTAATCATGAAAATTAGGCATTTGATTCACTGGTTATAATGCAGAAAACTGCATCGGACTTCTGTGGGGTGGCATTTCAAGTTGATATTACATTATGAATAAGCTAATAATGCAGCTAAAAAAAGGTACTATTATTAGCAATGAAATTGTGACTCTTCCTATTTCTTAATTTATTTAGATGTAACCAAGTGGCATAGCCCTTGTTGAGAAGTTAGAGACTGATCCCTGGGACACTCTACCATCTAAAAGCCTGCGTGCTTTATTTGTGTTTGTGAATGTATTTGTAAGTTGTGTGTTGTGACTCCGGACAATGATCAAAGAAAGGTATAGTCCTATGCAACCACCATTAACCCCTACCACCATCACCGGACACGACGACCACGACCACACCACATATTTATAAGTCAATTTTTTCTAATTTTTTTGTTTGTTGTTTGAACTTCTAACAATTAGTCTAGCAATGTTTTTTTTTAAATTCTTGTGGACCTAATTTACTTAATTAAGTATTTTTAGTTCCAATAAATATTTCTTGATTATTTATTTCTTTAATTTGGCATGGGAGGGGAGGGGGCGGTGAAAATTATTAATTAATTTGTTTTAATTTTGATTTTATCATTTTTCTTATCGGTTTTATGTTTGTTTGTTTGTTTGTTTCTTGGGGTGGGGGGTGGGGGTGGATTTGGGTGGGTGGAGTGGAAAAGGGAGTAGGGGGTAGGGGCCTGGAGGCCCAACTTCAACTTTCTGTAAGACGCACAATGACATTTATAAGTACTTCGTTCTTCACAGGTGAGGTTAAAAGGTTAATTTTTTTTCTTCTGTTTCTTAATTAAATTAATGTGAAGTAATTGTTATAAGGGAACGTATGTTGTTAAAAGTGTATGTGTATGTCAATAGTATGATAATTTTAATGGTTTGATTAATTAATTAATTAATTTCGAAAATTTCTATGATGTGCGCATGGTAGATTTTGTAAATTATGTTACATCAGTACAACTTATGTTAATCTGATAAATAAAAATTGATACAACAACAAATATTTCTTTATCATATCTTACGGGAATATGACAGCCCAACACGATAGCAAAGTCATTCAACAATATTCTACATAGCTTAAAAATAAAGCAAAATAACAATATTCATACATAGCTTAAAAATAAAGCATTTTCAAATGTGTTATTATGCGTCGCGATTTTGTGACTCGGCTATATCTTAATTAAAGAAGCAAAATTAAAGCACGGAATGATGGGATATTCTCTGAGTTATCTGGAAGCAAATAATTTTATCACAATCGGTTCATCCAGTTATAAAACAAAACGCCACCTTTAAAGAAAATAATTACAATTTACTTCGGCGACCCTGACCTTTGAAACAGAGCAAATGTCAGGAACACGACAGGGTAAATGGTACTTAAAGTATCTGCTCAGTAACAATCAAAATCGGTCCAATCATTCTTGATAATTATAAGGCCACAAAATGTGTTTTGAGCACACAAAAAAAGTTATATTCTGCAAAAGCGACAAACGACCAACCGGCCGACTGACTTTGGAACTTTGGAACTTCGTTTTATTAGCAAAACCACATATAATTCCAAGCATGAAACAAGGCTCATAGCCCAGGGGGCATTTTAGCCAAAAATAGGGGAAAAGGGGGGGGGGGGGATGTGGAATTACAGACATTAAAAAACAATGAACGGCACAAAAAAGGCTGCTCCATAGGCATCACAAGACAAACCTCTGAAATGTCAAACACCCGTTTTAAGGTTTACATTGGTTCAACATGGAAAGAAAAATATACAGCATCGCATGGTTCACAAACTAAGACAAAAGGGAATGCACAATATATAAATAGTGACATAACTCAAACTCCAATAAAGCGGCTTAAATTTAGCAATCTGCTCTTTGATTCAATATTCGTACAACCAAGAAAAGAGAAGTTTGAAATAAAATATAAAAAAAGAGAACTGTGCGTCACTATTGGACAAGTGAAAAAATAATCCCTATAAAACGGCTCAAATCAGACAACCTGCGTTTAGATTTAGAGTTCAATAACTAATTTAACTTATAGGCATTCGGGTGATTCCTGAAGTATTGAGGTACTAAAGAAAGTCTGTTAACACCCAACACAGAATTTGTACATCTAAACAAATAATGACATTCGTCACCTAGTTCATCCAGATCACACAAAGTACAGACGAACTGACCACCAAATTGACTGGCAATTAATTATTAGCCATGAAATACCTAGAAATAACAAACATAAACAAACTCCGTTCAGCCGTTTTCGAGATATTGAGCAAAACCTGTTTAGCGATTAACCAAATGATGTGGTAACCAACGGTCCTTGAATTTGTGCACTTCCAATTTGATTTTGCTTCTCTTTCACATCTCCTCCTAAATGTTAATGGTAGATGATAGTCACACGACTCCGGAGCGTATAGGCGACTGACTGCTGGTCACATTATTCTGACACCGCCGACCCAGTTGATGGTAAGTGGAAAATAATAAGGTCTCCCTTTGGCCAATCCGGGTTTCGAACCACTGACCTTTCGGTTACTAATAAGCCGCTCTACCAATTGAGCTGCCCGGCCCATGTGCACATCCTCCTCTGTTTCGATGGACATTAATTGTACAGAAATGTTACCCTCTCCACATCCAGCCCCTTTCCCCACACACTTTATCCTCAACTACAGATCCCACTTAATGACGTCATTTTATACATCACGTGACAAGTGACTGTTTAGCCCTTTTCAGCGTCGGCATTTGAGAGAGTTGACAAGGGAAGCAATCAGATAAGCAAGAAGAGACGTTTTATGTCCCCTCTTTATAGTCTCTGCTTACCTTTATTCCGCTCTTGGTTCTCCCTGCCACCCACGTCATAGGCTTCTCCGATAGCCCAGCTGATACCTTCTGCGAGGTGGTCTCCAGATAAACCAGAATCTTCGCAATCGCATTCTGATTATTTTCGCTGAAGACCCAGTTAATTCACAGAGAGAGAGAGAGAGAGAGAGAGAGAGAGAGAGAGAGAGAGAGAGAGAGAGAGGGAAAGAGAGAGAGAGAGAGATTTTGCAATCTACCTCGCCCAGACTAGACTTGCCTTATTGGTAAGAAACTTGCTGATTTAAGCAAAATTGTACTAAGCTAATATATTTTCACCTGGACCTGGATCTAAAGGCAGCACCAAAGAAGCGTCCCAAATTACTGACCGCGAAGCTGAACAATACGAAAACTTCTTTTATTCCTCGGAGAACGTTTTGTTAACAAAGTGAGATATTGGAATTGTAAAGATGAAGTATATGATGATGTTTTTCATTGTTTGTCAAGGTAGGGCAAGTCACAATCAGTTCATCAAACAGAATAGTCATTTTCAAATCACAATGTTAGACACTCGTGTCTAAAAATAACCCCGTTGGGGTGCCGGGGGTTTCAGTATAAATAGTATCCCCACTTTCTGGAACTTTAGTGCTTTAAATTCCCACTGTCGCTGTCTTTCTCATTTGCTCTTTCTCATTCCTGCTCTGTTCTATCAATCTGCTATACTATCTTCTTCTTCGCTAGACCAGTCACCTACCTTTTTTTTTTCTTGAAAACTCTTCCGGGACAAGACTCCTTATTTGTGTATGAGATTTGGGAATATTGGACGCTTTCTGCCAGGTGGTCACTATGGTTTCCTATGATGTTATTATTATAGCAATGTAGGCATTTTATATATATGTGTTTTGTTGATAATGTATAATGATGTTTGTATTCTATTTTGTTTTTTGTAAACGGGGGGGGGGGGGGGTGGGTGGGAGGGGGGGGTGTTCAATAAATTAGAGTACGGCCTCAGCGTCCCCTGCGTGGGATGTCTTTATTGTAAAGTGACTGGCTGATGGAGAGCTTTCAGTTTTACCACTAGGGTTGTTTCAGCAGATCTTTTATGCGGAACAGTGGTTGTCCGGTCCTGATTTGGCTCGGAAGAGTCCGCTGGACCTAAAGCAATAATCATATAATGTAATGTAATGTGTCTAAAAATCACACATGGAAAAAGACGTTAAATGCATAAATAGATGAATAAATAAATAAAGCTAGTCCCTCAGCATATGATATTTGATAACACACAAATACACACACACACACACACACACACACACACACACAAACACACAGAGATTTTTTCTTCCATATGCACCAAGTGCTCTTTCACACACCCTTCCCCTCCTTCTCTTCCCACCCCACAATCTCCCCCACCCTCCTCCATTCCTCCCTGTTGCTCAGATCAGTGTCAAATGGAGGGGTCCCCTTGCGATTAAACGACGCGGCGGAGCACCTAGCTGTCCAGATGAAAGGCATGCTGCTGGCACTAAAACCACCACGCCGCATTCTTCAGCGCGGGGCATACGGAGCGCAGGGGACGGCCAAGAAAAAGAAGATGATTTAAAAAGACCGGTGAGGTGTCAACGAGGTGTGATGGGGAGGAAAGGAAGAAGAAGAGAGGAGGATTTGAGCGTTTGGACGTCAGCAGAGACCATCCGAGCTTACGCTACAGTAGTCAGAGAGTCCAGTCCTGTGCAACAGCCAGTCTCGTTCAATAGTCGGTGTGGAGACAAGTGGTATACAGAAGGAAAAGGGATCTCTTTTAATAATAATAATAATAATGAATACTATTTATGTAGCGCGCAACTGCCAATGGCTGATCTTCTTGTCCTCAAGTGCGCAGCTTCACAGGCGCAAACATTTTAACCCCATGCACTAAGCTCACATACATAGAACAAGGCAAATACACAGCATAACCAGCAACAAAAACAATGGTATAACGGGTATAATATAAAAATTAGCCTTTCAAAAGATAGCCATTAAGTTTTAGACTTCGACAGCAATGTGTTTTACTGGGGAGGAGGAGGAGGACAAAACTAAATAGAAATAGAAATAGAAAATAAACAACCGATGACCACAAGGAAGGTGACAAATTGAGAGACATAACTACAAAATGCACAGACCATTTTCAAATTTGGCTTAATCACTGGCAGTCAGGCAACCTGCTCAGATCCAGAGACGTGAAAGTAAAAATATCAATCACAAAATGTATGTCACTGTGCGTAAGCGTACGTTCAGCGTCATCGTGCTATGCCAACTGAACTTGAACATTTCATCAACAGCGGGCAACTGTTGCTGTTGTTTATGTTGTTTTCGCTGTAGTTTGAATGTCAACCATCTGTGGATTAATTTTACCCGCCTCGTCCCCTTTCGGGACACATAAAACTAAGCATGTGCTGTAAGCAGCACTTGCTGTCTGACGAACAAAGCGCAGCTGAATTTATTGCAATCCTTCAATACCAGCCTCGAGCAGGCAAAAAATGTTTTATAGATTTCAGTGAAGCCTTCGACTGGGACAAAAGCCGTTTTTATTGATTACGTGAGGGCCTGTGAGAAGGGAAAGTCGTTTTTAGATTACCGAGCAGCTTTTGATGTAAAGGGGGTGATTTACAACGTTTGACGTTTTGTGAGTCCCTCAAGGAGGTGCTATAATACCTGATGTATTTGGTTTATGTCTGTTTATTTACACTATCCGGCCTTCTGCAGGCACAGAGGCTGAGCTGTGATTTGTGTTGGACATAAATGACAGCCTGCGTACGCGCCAAACATCAATCCATAGACTCATTAAAAATGATCATATTTCTTCCAGTAAAATGAAAGGAAATTATGATACTCTATTACATACTGCCAATATCAACGCAACTACACCGTGTTAATGTCACCTATGTCCAACCTCAAAGAAGCGGAGCTAGATTGGTCATTTCCAGAAAACTCACTCTGTTGTGCATCAGTATACTACGATTTAATCTTGTACTTAAGTTATTACGATTACAGTTGTGTTGTTTGTTTCTTTGTATTTTAGTTGTAAATAATTAGCGTTTAATAAAACGAAAATTTGAATATTGTATTCATAATGTGTTATTTAGAAGACTATTGACAAAAGTAGAAGGTGAGCTTAAATATTAGCGGTTTACATTAAATTCTATCTCAATTATCGTCATACAAACAATCAGTCAAACTATATTTGATATATCAGAGAGAGGGAGAGAGAGAGAGAGAGAGAGAGAGAGAGAGAGAGAGAGAGAGAGAGAGAGAGAGAGAGAGAGAGAGAGATTTTTAAAAGACTTCATGATTTTAAAATATGCTTGAGAAGGCATTGTTTTAAATGATTTGACTTTCTTTTTTTGCTTAATGCCTAGGAGAAATTTTATGTTCCATAAAGAGAGAGAGACAGAGATGTAGAGAGACAGAGGCGTAGAGAGACAGAGGCGTAGAGAGACAGAGACAGAGATGATTTCTGGCTAGATAGTGTTATTCTCAGGAATAGAACACGGTTGTGTGCTGTGTGCTGTAGACCTTCCTGGTTGCCAAACGTTATTCACGCGAGAAGAGGATGGGGAGGTACATTTGTTCCCTCATAAATTCGCCTCCCAAGAAGTTCGTAATAATCCATCAACAGCATCAAAATTAACACCAAGACTAAAAAAAAGAAAAAAAGTGGCCTCTCTACCCCTCCCCCACCTCTCTCCACACACCTCTCTTATCTCTAAACTCCCCTTCCCCTTGTACGGTCTTTGTACCCTCTGTCTTTGCCACGCCCACAACGTACTACTCTATTCATCCGTCTGCGACAGTAAAACAGCTTGTTCCGAGAGCGCTATGAAACACATGGGGAACTTTTGTGAGGCAACGCTGTACGGTTATACATGGGTAACGACCTGTAGCGTGAAAATTAATATGCTTTAAAACTCTCACAGTCAACCCTGCAGCATCTTTTTTTTTTCATGCTGAGCATTGTATACTACCCAGCGACCTGTACATTGTACACTACTTAGCAGTACTTTTGTTGTCATAGTAAAATCCGCTGTGCTACACTTCGTCCATTGAAGAGATTGACTGAAATACATAATAACCTATATTTGATTTGATTGGGTTGATGTGGTTACGCATGAAATTGTGTATATAAATATTTTCGATTTTGATTTTATTTCCAGTGCCTAAGTGTAAGGGTCGGTTCTCGTTTAATGATGTTGATGATGATGAAGAAGATGATGATAATGATGATAGCAATGATGATGATGATGATGGTGGTGGTGATGATGATGAATATAATGATCATGATGTTAATGATGTTGATAATGATGATGATGATGATGATGATGATGATGATAGTGATGATGATGATGATGATGATCATGATCATGATCATGATGATGATCATGATATCATTTCAACGGTAGAATATCTGTGTTCCCACAGTTACTACCGGGATCTTTGGGAAGCGAATGATTTCGTTGTGAAAGTGATTCCCACTACTTTTTCTTTTCGTGGTTGCCGCAAGTCGGCTGTATAGACCACGCAATGACGATCTTTACCTACTTCCAGTACCTCGCTTCAAACCACAAGTCTCAAAACAATTGCATATCCCAATTTTCACATCTAGCGGTTGAGTAAGGTCCCTTTGACAAAATGGCATCATATTGGATGTCATACAAGCGATGTAATAAACAAAATATACCCATTAAGTCAACTTCGTGGGAAAGTCCTTTTCCACGAAATCACCGAGATTTCGTTAACTTTCACCTTTGCATACTAAGGAGAGCATAAACTGCTGACGTCACGGACAGAAAGGAGTGCAGAATCACTTTCACAACGAAAATCACTCGCTTCCGAAAGGTCCCTAGTTTCCAACTGCTTTCTTTTAAGAAAGTAACTACTACAGAGGACTTAATACATAGTTCCATTATCCTACATGGATGATATAAATAGTTCTAGTATCCCACGTGGATGATATAAATAATTCCAGAATCCTCTTGCCTTTATTGGCTAAAAACGCTTCCGTTTTCATTTTGCTGAAACCCACATCTTCCTCGACAAATATTAATTCAGAAACGCATCTCTAGTGCTCACACAAACACACGTGCCTTTGTCAGATAAGAGATTTGTCTGGATTTAAATCAGTGTAGCACAGTCAGCCCTCAAATTAAGGGGATCAAAGGGCGTCTGTGTTCTGTGGTGTTTTACAGGGAAAACTATGAAGCTTAATGGTGGTGGTTTGCCTCAGCGTAAGTACCACAGTACTGAAAAAAGGGACCTTACATGAAGCTCATCTTACCCTTCTTGCCTTCAGCCAGACATTAATTTTATATCAGCCACAATATGGCAGTACACACGCGAGTTTAATGCAGTATGAAACCCGGGGTTTTTAAGTTTAAGGCAAATTGTGAGGACACAAAAACATATTGCTTTTCGCTTGTACGGAGTCATATGGGTGGGAGACTCATTTCAAGCCCACAGTCTGTGAAAGAAGGATGTTTTTTTTTAGTCTACTAGAAGAAAAAAGTAACTTCTAAAAAATAGTTTGTAGTGTTAAAAATTAAAAGAATTTAAAAGTCTGTGTCATACACAGCGATCGACAGTTGCTCCGCGTTGATGGCATAGGAATGGTTTAACGCGTTTAATTTATTTTTTTAAGTCCTCGCATTTCAAATCTTGAAAAGGACTGAAAGGCTACATAACGCATGTTGTATTTTTTTGAACGTCGATTAATGAGAGAGACCAATAATTCTTGATCGCGCAACACAGTGGTTAAAAGTTTTATTGTAAATATTCAGCCAAGTACAATCACTGGTCGTTAGAACTAACGCGTAATCACATGAAGTTTTGTGTAGTCCGGCGACATTTTAAAAAAAATGAAAACAGTTTTTGGAATCGCGCTTTGCTGCGACAAGATTAAAATTGTAACATACAGCTCCTTTGTTGGTTGTTAAAGGTTTTAATAGCATTCTTGGAATCCCGAGAACAATAAGTTTGTTTGTTGTAAAACACAAATAACAGTTATCTGGCCATAGAACTGAACACTACTCACAACGATTAATATTAGCGTGTAGTACAAAGGCTGGCGTTTGGGAACACTGGATGACCGTCCCCTATACGCTTATGTGTCCGGGGACGTTAATCTATTTAACTAACTAACTAACTAACTAACACTGGATGACGATGCAGAAAAGGAACTTACAGCTCAGTGTTTCCAATCAACACTGGTCCCTCCTGTATAGAGTGGAAGGAAGTATTATACAAAGACTGTCACCTTACCTTCAACGTGTAATGCAGTGTGGTACCGTACAATGTGACAGGAAATCTTCATTGTCAATACTGAGGTTTGGGTTCCTGTCCTACAAATTAGCGTATTGGTATGGCTCTAAAACAGAATTCTCCACGCTCCACCACTACTGTGCGACTGGAGGACTATGAAGTCGGTAAACTTGACGTCACACACACAAAAAGGACATTCTTATTAGACGTCATTTGTGTGGATCAGATGATGTAATTTCTTGGATTTATGCAACGACCAGAGGATTGTAATACAAGCGACACCAGAACGTTTGTAAGTACAAAATCGTCATCATCATCATCATCATCATCATCATCATCATCATCATCATCATCATCATCATCATCATCATCATCATCATCATCGTAAACAGCAGTAACATCTTCTTTCTTCAACTTCAGCAACATATGAATACAATATGCGTGTGTGTGTATGTGCGTGTGTTTCTCTCTCTCTCTCTCTCTCTCTCTCTCTCTCTCTCTCTCTCTCTCTCTCTCTCTCTTTCTCTCTCTCTCTCTCTCTCTCTCTCTCTCTCTCTCTCTCTCTCTCTCTCTCTCTCTCTCTCTCTGTGTGCTTGTGCATCGGGATTTGATGAGATACGCGTTTGGGGTGAAGGGTGGGGAGTGAGTGTGTGTATATATATGTGAGAGAGTGGGGGAGTTGAGTTTGTGTTTGTGTGCGTGGTATACATTTAACAATTAGCTAGCGAATTGGTTTGGGGGTAAGGGCTAATGATGGCGTCGGGTGTGTGTGTTGGAAACAGAAACGAACCCGATATAAAGAAAATCAACTCTCTCTCTCTGTCTCTCTGTCTCTCTGTCTCTCTGTCTCTCTCTCTCTCTGTCTCTCTGTCTCTCTCTCTCTCTCTCTCTCTCTCTCTCTCTCTCTCTCTCTCTCTCTCTCTCTCTCTCTCTCTCTCTCTTAACGTGGGTCGTTGATAGCACGTCTCCTCCAGTCCCTCAGGAAAAGAAAACGGACACGTTTTCAAAGACGTTTTACGACCAGTTAACGATCGCCGGCGACAACAAATGCCCTAAAACAGAATGAGGGGCAAGAATAGAATGAAACAAGAATCGACCAAGTGTCGTCTGTTCCTGCACATTAAGGCCCGAGAGTATTCGTTCCTTAACAAAAAGGGATGTCACCCCTATCAAGGGCTCGGATTCTGATCGTGTATTACAAGTAGGAGCTATAGCTTTAAGCACTTGTAACAGTCTCCTATACGCTGATTGTGTTGGGGACTATACATTTATCAACTGAACTGAGCACTTGTAGGCCCACCGCCGTAGCTCAATTGGTAGAGCGTTCGCCTGGCACACCGATGACCCAGGTTCGAATCCCGTGGTGGGCGATATAAAATGTGGCCATTTTTACTGCCCATTTTAGCAGTATGATTGCTTTGGTGGTTCAGTGTTGATTCAGGTCCCTACCCCTCTTTCCCTGGGATGGTTATCCCCGTCTGCCATATCGCCAATGGTTGGGTGTAGACGTTAAACCTCAATGTTCATTCGAGCACTTGTAATTCATGCGGATTTGTGTGTGTGTGTGTGTTGGAAGTTGGAGGGGATGTATGAGGTGGGGAATAATATGGGGCTAGGCTAAGGGAAACTTTGGTAGGAGGTGGTCACGGAGAGTGGAAGAATGTCATAATTTTTGTTTAGTAGTAGTAGTAGCAGCAGTAGTAGTGTAAGTACGTGAAGATACAGCTTAACTAGGTATGCGCTATCGGCCAAGTACCTTTCTCGTTGCTACGATCAAGCATAAGAGACTGAGTATGAGGTGAAATGAAGTATAGGTCTGGGGACAAGATTAATTTGTTGTAAAAGCCAAAAAGATACTTGTATACTAAAATAGCCTGATAGCGACACTTTGGTACTGCTAAGATTGAGACAGCAGCACATACTACAGTGCGTGTTCATGACAGGGCTTTGTCAGTCACGACCACAATCTTTATGGTCCCAGCACGCAGTGTGCAACTATCATTAAAATAGCTTGCACAGTTGTTTGATTTGGTAATCGTTCTTATTCAGTTTAAGAGCTGCTCAAGGCACTGGCCGATACATTATCTAACTCAAATCGCCCGACGTGCTCACTTACAGCCTTTGGTCCCCAACGAAATGGAATCAAGCTGAATTTTCCGTGAAAATCATCTACATTTTCAGCTGCTATTTTTCATTGATTCAAACTTAAATTTGCGCTTCGAACCTGCTACAGGGTTTATAATAATAATTATGATCTTCTTTGCCACAAATTCAAGTGTCGTGTTAGTGAATTGACCAGAAGCATCATTACCCGTTGTTTTTGGGCGACCTGTGAACCTCTATAGTAGGCTACCTTCGCTGTTACGAACCAGATACAACATCACTGTTTCCACCCATCTCGAGCGTTTCAGGTGTTTCTCTGGTTGGTTACAACTAGGGCTGGACGTTTTACCGATACGTAACTGTATTCAGGTTCGGAAACACGACGGAACGGTATACGGGTGCGGGTGTCCAAAGTCCGGTTTACTGGGAAATCTCGACAACACATAACGCGACAGTGGGCGACATCTTGTCCGCCCAGATGCGAGCCTAAAGCCCAAATACGTGGATAGGCAGCTGTTCTTGAAGAAGAACTTATAAGAACAGCAGCTTACCACGTGTTTGAGCATAGTACCAGTCACCATACCTTCTGAACTCTTAAAGTTCTTAAAAACCTTTCCCGTTGAATGTTATTGTTTTATTTTGATTTAAAGTTTGCTGTTGTTCTAAACAGTGATTTATCATAATTTGTTTTGAAGGCGTTCAAGCAATATTAAAGCTTCAGTTTCTATGGAAATGTGGTTCTTTGAAACTGTTTTGAAGTGTATGACAATCTTTCTTTAGCGTCGGTCACTACTGTCAGTGCCATATCCCATTTGATTGCAACACTTACAATCGCGGTATACCGGTACGAAATACCGATACGACCTAAAAATACCGCGGTAATACCGGTACGACTTTGACCCACGGTACCCAGCTCTAGTTACAACCAAGGCAGGAGTAAGTGATTGTAGTTTGTAGCCACGAGTAATGACTGTCTAGATCAACGTGCTGTCAATGGCGGTTCGCTTGTTGTTGTCAACAGGGCATCATGCAGTACTAGTTCGCTTTAGTTCTTACGTAGGTCAATATAATTATACCAAGGTTGGCTTTGTAGCTCAGAGGATTAGGCGGTGATTTCCTATACTGAAGGTCGCGGGTTCGATCCTGACTTTAGGTACGAGACTTTTCGCGTCACTTGGGGTTGTCTCCGGGGACTCCAGTTTCCTCTCTTAAATAATGATATTGGATGCAGCCAATTTATATTTCAAACTAAAATTTGAATTTTGTTCTATACTTTCTATAATAACGGTCTTTTCAGATCGCAGCTCTTTGAGTCCTATTGAAGAAAAATGAGTGTGATAACCTCCGGTATAATAATAATAATAATAATAATAATAATAATAATAATATTATTATTATTATTATTATTATTATTATTATTATTATTATTATTATTATTATTATTATCATTATTATTATTATAAAAGCGCACGATAGCATCCGGTCTTCTTCTTCTTCTTCTTTTGCTTCTTCTTTTGCTTCTTCTTCTTCTTCTTTTGCTTCTCCTTCTCCTGCACCCGATACACATCGGTCGAACGCTACCAGAAGCATGCGTTTTTAGTCGCCTCAACAGGCTATAAAGCATGCTCCCATGCTTCAGAGCACTGCTTTCTATACGCTTCAAGCTCTATAGTCACGGAAAAAGCGCAATTTCACTGCAGTGAACTCGTGAAAATAGAAAAATGTAAGTTTCGTCTCCTCTGGGGGACGAATTAGGTCAAACTGTATTAGTTTCTAGGTCAACTGTCTTTTACGAGCCGTTTGACAATATTTTTGAACCGTTTGTTGACGCCGGATAGTGTCCTCACTTGGTTTCATGCAATTTAAGAATCCAATAAGGCAATTGAAGTTTTGAGACGGAAAGAGCGGAATGTTGTAGAGCAACATTCTGTATATATTTACAGTGAAACTGGGCTTTTTCCGTCACTATAGCGCTTGAAGCGTGTAGGAAGCAGTGCTCTGAAGCATGAGAGCATGCTTTATCGCCTGTTGAGGCGACTAGTAAAACATGCTTCTGGCAGCCTTCGACCCATGTGTACCGGGTGTCTCCTCCTCCTTCTTCTTCTTCTTCTTCTTCTTCTTCTTCTTCTTCTTCTTCTTCTTCTTCTTCTTCTTCTTCCTCTTCTTCTTCCTCTTCTTCTTCTTCTTCTTCTTCTTCTTCTTCTTCTTCTTCTTCTTCTTCTTCTCCTTCTCCTTCTTCTTCTTCTTCTTCTTCTTCTTCTTCTTCTTCTTCTCACCAGTGTATTTATTTTATGGGGGTGAGTGCAGGTTGCACAAATGCATTACTGACCACCCGGTACACATTGGTCGAAGCCTACCAGAAGCATGCTTTAGTAGTCGCCTCAACAGGCAATAAATCATGCTCTCATGCTTTAGAGCACTGCTTCCTATACTGTTCAAGCTCTATAGTGACGGAAAAAGCGCAATTTCACTGTAAATA
This sequence comes from Oncomelania hupensis, assembly GCA_036898135.1. Classification (NCBI taxonomy): domain Eukaryota; kingdom Metazoa; phylum Mollusca; class Gastropoda; order Littorinimorpha; family Pomatiopsidae; genus Oncomelania; species Oncomelania hupensis. Next base: position 50,376,350 of record CM072525.1, on the reverse strand, counting down.
TATACAGAATGTTTCTCAACAACATTCCGCTCTTTCCGTCTCAAAAACCCATTTGTCTTTTTGGATTCTTAAATTGTATGAAACCAAGTGAGGACACTATTCGGTTTCAACAAACGCTTCAAAAACATTGTCAAACGGTTCGTAAAAGACAGTTGACCTAGAAACAAATACAGTTTGACCTAATTCGTCCCCTAGAGGAGACGAAACTTACATTTTCTATTTTCATGAGTTGATTAGTCAATGCTCCTAGGGCTTGAAGCGTATAGGAAGCAGTGCTCTGAAGCACGAGAGCATGCTTTATGGCCTGTTGAGGCGAATACTACAGCATGCTTCTAGTAGCCTTCGACCAACGTGTATCGGGTGAACTGACTGGTGTGAACTATACAGGTAAGCTTAATGTTGGAAGCAATTTGTTGTTGGTAGCAGATCAATTTTGAAATGTTAAAATTCACGTTGCAAGGGGCGTAATTAATGGATACGAACTGTCCATCCAATGGCGTAGTGTTATAGGGCCGGCGGTTGAGGTGCATTGCAAATGTTGTTAATTTTTGAATGAGCATAAAAACCTTTCAGTTGTAAATAAACCACCTTGGACCTGATGTATGGAGTAGGTCTCACCTAGTTTTAGATAATAGCAATTGTCCCATCCCAAGACCGAGTTGTTAGCAATTTTGTCCCGGACATTTGGTTGTTTCAATGTACGCATAACAGTACTGTAGATTGTGCTATGTCTTGCTAGATATTAGTTATAAATCGGGCACATGCAACCAATGCAACCAATGATGGCTTTCATTTTATAAAAAATGTAACAACAAAACAACCTGCTGCCTCTTTCAGTTTATTAAGGTTGCACGATTATGTAGTAATGAATTATTGTTAATACCAACAAAATACAATACCGACTACGCGATGAAACCTATGTCAAAAATACAATTGAGAAAAAGGCTACAATAAAAATGTCTTTATGAAGAAATAAAACCAGAGAGGGAAGGCGCCATTTGGCAAACAAACGCCCACACTGCTTAGCGGAGACACCCGAGGCTTACGTCGAGTCCTATCTCTGCTGCTGGTCCTGAACAGACTGCATACTGAAGTAATACCTAACCACTTTCCTCGTCCGGAACTGAAAAAGAAGGGCAGATTGCAGTTTGTTACACTCGATGTTGGATTTTTTATCAGTTGATTCAACCCCGATGCTTGAAGCCTGATAAGTGTAACTCAGATTCGTTTATCCACGCAGCCTGCTCACTCAGCAACAAGGCATAAGTAGTCGTATGTAGTTTTCCAACTTTATTCAGCGAACATCAACAACGGCATAGTCTACAATCGCTTTTTCCACTCTCAACTTTTTACTTTTCAATCCTCTCTCAACTCAAACAGTGCGGTACATATATAGTCTCTCTAAACTCCAGAGAAATAAAGAACATTCGGGCAAGACACAATTATAACCAATCAGAACAAATTTCGTCATCACTGTCTCACGTCGTACACCCATATTTAGAATGGAAGCGTCTCTAGTTACCACTAGAATTATCCACACGCTTCGATCGATAGTAAACAACCAACTCTAGAAAATTCTCAAATAATATCTATCAAATAAAATTATCAACCTTATACAAAGCTTCTTCTAACATCAACGCAAAATCAAATCAAAGGTAAATAAACTCTATTATTGCATGCTTTGCAAAATAAAACGATCAGATATATCGCGCGCGTCACACACGAACTATCGTACGCGTTTCAACGTAACACAGTTCTAACAAAGTAACATCACCCGGCAACCAGTGCAGTTTTCCACCACAGCGCATTCGGGAACTGGTTCAGAACAACAATCGGCGTGCGTCAAGGATGCCTACTCTCTCCAACACTCTTCAACATCTTCCTAGAGCGCCTTTGCAGATCACGAAGGCACGGTCAGCATATGGGGAAGAGCAATCTCCAACCTCCGTTCTGCAGATGACATTGATGGATTGGCTGGAGATGAATGGAAATAAGTGCAGAGAAGACCAGCATGATGACCAACAACACCAATGGAATCAACATGGACATCATGCAAAGACCAAGGCCAATCCCTTAACACAGTGCATAGCTTCAAACATTTAGGAGCCATTGTATCAAACAAAGGGTCCCGACAGGAAGTCGTCTCCAGGATCGCACAAACAACTGTGCCTTGACAATGTTGAAGTCCATTTGGAAAGACAGGACCATCAGTCTACATTCCAAGGTAAGGCTGCTGCGCTCCCTTGTCATCTCCATCTTCCTATATGCTTGCGAAACATGGACTCTCACAGCAGACCTACAACGAAGAATACAAAGCATGAGATGAGGTGCTACAAAAGACTTCTGGGCATTTCCTATACCCAGCACATCACCAACGACCAAGGCCGACAGACCATACAAGCCATTGGACAATACGATGACATGCTCACAGTGGCGAAGAAACGGAAACCCCGATGGTATGTTCTCGTCAGCAGAGCATCAAGCCTTGCAAACACCATCCTGCAAGGCACGGTGCAAGGAGGGAGAAGAAGAGGGAGACAGAAAAAGAGGTTGGAGGACAACATTCGAGAATGTATGGCTTGAACCTGAGCGAAGCCATGAGGGTTGCTGAGGACAGAGAAAAGATGTACGCTTGTTAAACGATCATCTGTGGTGCCCTGTCCACCTTCGAGTTATGGGAAAGGATTGGATATGATAGGATAAGAACATCATCCGGCGTAATAGGTATAGGCTATTCGACCAGCGGCAGAGAATGTGGAGAGGCGAGGTAGACTTCAATCGTTCTCTCTTTCCACTCAAAAGACTCCTTTGTTTGTGTTAGCTCTAACACTAATTTGGATTTTTCCCCCTTCAGATTTACATATATACTTTTTGGCAGAGTGTGACAATTATATTGTACTATGTCTTGTATGTTGTAATTTGTAAGCGATTAAGTTGTTTTTAATGGAAGTAGTTTGACATGACTGTGTGTGAATAAGCGCGTTTATCTTGGATACAGAGAACTGCGCTAAATAAGAAGTATTTATTATTCACTTAAGTCTTCCTCAGACTCAGTTCCTCACTTACATGTGAAATAATATGACGATAGACACTAACACGACATTGTCATCATCATTGCACACACTAGATCAGAAGGAGTTGTTCCAGACATGACGCGTACACCGTTAGTTAATAGACAATGAATTTAGTAAAACATCAGATAGACACACAAAATGTTTTTTGTCCCCTGCAGTATAGCGTGTCTAGACTAACTTTGTGTAATCGTTAATGAACCCAGCTGATTCAGGAATTATGTCATCAACACATCATAATGATGACTATTTAAAGTTGTTACCTTACGATGTGTTAAAGTATGATGTCATAAACACTTTCGGAGGACCCTTCAGTGCCACTGGCGCGATGACCAAACCTTGTCCGCCTGACCTGCCCCCACAACGAATGAACGTCAAAATTATTGCTATGTATTTGTGCCTGTTTGTGTTTTTAAAGTAAGCTTATACATTGTTTGATTTGGTTTTATGTTGGGCGTCCCTGCGTCAGAATGACTGTGCGGCCAAACGTCATACGCATGTGAACATACGTCACAATTAATTATTGAATTACTTTGAATTATTATTATTATTATTATTATTATTATTATTATTATTATTATTATTATTATTATTATTATTATTATTATTATTATTATTATTTATACGCCTAATCTAGACTTAGCTCTAGGCGCTGACTTGAGTACAGAACAACTTTAACTATAAAACAAAATAAGGAATACATTAACTATTAACAATAAACTTATATATATATAAAATAAAAAAAAAACAACTAATGATTCTAGCACACACTCACCCCCCCCCACACACACACCCACCCACACACACACACACCCACACACACTAACAACTCAAGCGTACACACCAACATGCGAATTATGACTTTGTAGATCTGTTTCATCGATTTTATTCGGTGGAAGGAAAATAATGAGTTTTAAGAGAGGAGGCTGACTTCATGCTGAATTTGTGAGAGAAATTAACAGGCAATTTGTTCCAAATACTAGGCCCTGATAAGAGAAAGCATGTTCACGATACGCACAGATTGAACTGCAAACAGGACGGTTAAACTAAATATGTGCCCACAATGTTTCTTTATCCTATACTCTCTCTCTCTCTCTCTCTCTCTCTCTCTCTCTCTCTCTCTCTCTCTCTCTCTCTCTCTCTCTCTCTCTCTAATGTATAAAATAATTAACAATAGAGCTTCTGCTTATTTAAAAGCAGTTTTTTTTTTTAGCAAATCATCATCTCGTTATTCATCTTTTGACATAATTTGAAATTTCCAAGACCACCCTTTTACATATTTAAAACATCTCTGTCATATTCTGGTCCAAGCGCGTGGAATTCTCAACCAGAAGAGGTCAAGAAAAATACATCATTACCATCTTTTAAAACAAGGCTCCGTAAATATTTAATGTCATTTTGCTCCAAATATTTAAGGTGATTGTATACCTCTTTGTTCTTCCTTACTCTGCAAAAATTTTGGTTTCTGAGAATGTGTGAATGTACATGTGGGTGAGTGTGTGTGTGTTTGTGTGTGTTTGTATGCGCGTGCTGATGCGGCGAGAGGAGGGGAGGGATGGGGGGAGGGAGAAGTGTGGAAGTATGTGTATTAAAATGCATTCATATGCTTAGTGATTAATTTTGTATACCGTTGATAAGGCATATGTTAGTTTCACATTATTAAGTTAATTATTTTGTTTTTCCAAATGTTTATTATGGACTAGTTGTGAGACAGGTCCATAGGACCTAATGCTATATTAAAAGTCTCTCTCTCTCTCTCTCTCTCTCTCTCTCTCTCTCTCTCTCTCTCTCTCTCTCTCTCTCTCTCGGTCCTGATTTGGCTCGGAAGAGTCCGCTGGACCTACAGCAATAATCTTGTATTCTCTCTCTCTCTCTCTCTCTCTCTCTCTCTCTCTCTCTCTCTCTCTCTCTCTCTCTCTCTCTCTCTCTCTCTCTCTCTCTCTCAGGGTGTGTGGGTAAATTGAGTTGCAAAATGGAGAATAGACAGAAAAAAAAAATTCATCACTTCCTACGCCTTCCCCACCTTCACTTGTCGTCGTCGTAGTTGTTGTTATAATTGTCGCGATACAAGCTCCATTGAGATACGTTGTTGAATTATAACGCTATTTTAAAAGTTATATTATTGAAAGAAAAATATAAATATTTTGTTTTGTAAGTCATCAAGACGAACACGCAAATAATTGAATGACGTAGCATGTACATCATCTCAGGGATTTCGTCATTTGTTTTTATTTTTTACTTTGTAGCTCTAGGACCAACGATTGCAGAAAAAAGCCTTGTCGCATAGATTACATTAGGCTACATTACATGATTATTGCTTTAGGTCCAGCGGACTCTTCCGAGCCAAATCAGGACCAGTATAGCCGAATCAGAGCCACAAAATCAAAACCACAACTTCACTGAAACTCGCCCCTAATCCGCATTAAAGATCTGCCGAAATAACCCTAGTGGCAACACTGAAGGCACTCCACCAGCCGGTCACTTTACAATAAAGACATCCCACGCAGGGGACGCTGAGGCTATACTCTAATTTATCGAATCCCCGTTTACAAAAACAAAATAGAATATAAAGATCGTAATAAAATATCAACAAAACACATACATTGCCAAATAATAACATCATAGGAAGCCCCAGTGACCACCGGCAGAAAGCGTCAAATATTTCCGAGCTGATCCAACTGACTTCACACATAAATGAGGACTTTTGTCCCGGAAGAGTTTTGAAGAAAAAAGATAGGCGACTGGTCTAGCGAAGAAGAAGATAGTATAGTAGATTGATAGAACAGGGTAGGAATGAGAAAGAACAAAGGAAAAAGACAGCGACAGTGGGAATTTAAAGCACTAAATTTCCAGAAAGTGGGGATACTATTTATACTGAAACCCCCGGCACCCCCCGGAGGTCAAATTGCTAAGAGATTTTTACTGTTGAACTGGTGTTTTTTTTCAGGCCCTTTTTACCAGCCACTAAAAAAAGCTTTGTGTTCTGAATGCTCACAGCCTATTCTGATTGTGGAAATAACTTTAGTTTCAAATAGGTCTAAAGTGTGGAACACTTAGACACGTTTTGGAAGAAATAGTATGTTGTGGGAGCTACACTTCCATTTGCGGAATCTGTCAGCAAGCGGTAAAATGTTTGGCAGTGGAAGCAACATTGCAATGCTACAGATTCTTGTGTGAGGGCGTACTGCATCCATAATAGCAGGAGTGTGATATTTTCAGACACCGTTTGGGTAGGTAACCGCCGGTAGTGCGCAATTCGGGGCTGGAACCCTCCGTGGATCATAGATATGTATAGGACGAGAGATCGCGATTCCTTTTCGTCGGTATTTATGTCGATAACTTTCGCGCGAGCGTGGCGTTGGTTTCCAGTTTCGAATGATTGAAGAAATGAACTGTGCGTTTCCTGATTCGATCGCTTCGTGCATGTTTGCATGTATATTAATTCGGGTTTTTAACAGCGCGGAGAATGCAAAAATTTAGTTTTTCGTTAGCCGTTTAGGGAATGGCGTAGGCGGAAGTGATGATTGACAGATTGACGTCATCGCGTGAATATGGCGGCGGCTCGCGATCATTTCCGTGTTTATGATCTGTTTCAGATGTTTGTGTGTTTGGGTAGATCTGGACGTTTTTAATTTTAGATTTGGGTTGAGATCCAGTGTTATTTATTGTATTTTGTATTCTATAATCATCATTCCATTATGGATCACTGGAATATACCATTTGTGTTACATAAAAGACTATCTACCACTACAGATGTCAACAAATTACTTTTTAATTTTGGGAATAACATTCAACGATAAAGGAATTCTACAAACTTTGGTTTCGACGTATAGATAACTTTTATAAACGAGTGGGAGCTGTGCAGTAGACGGAGTTTTCATACTGACAGTATAGAGGAGGCCATATCTGCTGAAGAACAGAACTACAATAAAGAACTATTCCACGAGTGATAAAGAAGTAAAGACCTGACTATCTGAAGTCAAGACTCCCTTTATCTTCCCGTGTTGAAGCTGTGGTTCATAAACTGTAAGTAGATTTATAATGTTAATTGCGTTTTGAATGGATGTCAAGAAATGTGAGTAAAGTATTATTTTATATCAAGGTAAAGAAGTAACAATTAATATTTGGTAACACCAATATACATGTGCATGCATCATTCCATCTCTTCCATAACTTTAACTATGCATCAATCCATAACTTTTGAAAACGCCCAAGCGTCGGCTTAAAACAATTGGCGAGCGGCTTTTTAGTTTTCAAGCACCCAAGGTTTGGAATGCGCTGCCTGCCGGTTTAAGACATTGTACAGACCTTGTTTCCTTCAAGAGCTGCTTAAAAACGCACTTGTTCCGCAAGGCGTTTTCTGTGTAAATAGTAAGAACAGTAATAATACTTTCTGAATGATGCTGTACATGATGTAGTGCGAATGTTGTGATGATGCGTACTAACGATGTGTGTAAGCGCATTGAGTTGTTGTTCTAATGAAAAATGCGTTGTAAAAATGCAATTTATTATTATTATTATTATTATTATTATTATTATTATTATTATTATTATTATTATTATTATTATTATTATTATTATTATTATCTCATTATGTGCATGTTTTATAAGTGTGTATGAAAGAACAGAAATAGTGAAACATCAAGAAAACCCTGCAAAACGGTGTGGTCTCGTAAAATTTATGAGTAGTTGGTACTTGAGGTCTGTGTCGTTTATGTGTTTCACTTAAATTTGACGAGCCACGTAACAATAATATGTTTTTTTCTTTCTTTCTTTCTTTTTTTCTTTCTTCCTCGTTTCTTTGTTTGTTTGTTTCTTTCTTTCTTTCTTTCTTTCTTTCTTTCTTTCTTTCTTTCTTTCTTTCTTTCTTTCTTTCTTTCTTTCTTTCTTTCTTCCTTTCGTGTTTCTTTGTTTCTGTCTTTCTTTCTTTCTTTCTGTCTTTCTTTCTTTCTTTATTTCTTTGTTTCTTTCTTTGTTTCTTTCTTCTTCTTCTTCTTCTTCTTCTTCTTCTTCTTCTTCTTCTTCTTCTTCTTCTTCTTCTTCTTTCTTTCTGTCTTTCTTTCTTTGTTTCTTTCTTTCTTTCTTCTTCTTCTTCTTCTTCTTCTTCTTCTTCTTCTTCTTCTTCTTCTTCTTCCTAGTGACTCTCTGTCCCTTTCTCTGTATGTCTCTCTGTATGTCTGTCTCTGTGTCTTTGTCTCTCTCTCTCTCTTTCTTTCTGTCTTTCTCTCTCATTCACGCACACTCACACACACTTTCACTCACACCTCCTGACTCACTCAGTGCTGTTTATGGAGAAGGCTTACTAACAGCCGACCCAAGGTTCGCGAGTATGCACGACTTTCGCACGTCATATGCGGCCGAGGTCTTGCTTATGACAATGACGTCCCACAACCGACACTTTATGACCACAGGGTGTTCAGTGTCATCTTACCGCCTGCACACACCTCTCTCAAATTAAGCCACACGCGGAGAAAGGGCCTGTACCTCAATATGTGAGTGAGCGTGGTGTGTGCGTGGTATGTGTGCGTGTGTGTGTGTGTGCGTGCGTGGGTGTACATGTGCGTATGTGTGTGCGTGTATGAGCGTGAGTGCGGGTGGCGTCCGTGTGTGTGTGTGTGTTGTTGTTGTATAACGACAGAAATGAGAAACGGAATTTACTTTTTCAGTCAAAAATGGGGTAATTTGCTCGTTCCTCATTTGTCTCGCGTTCCCCATTTGTTTCGAAGTACGCGGGAGTGCTTTTTTAGTGCATGGGAGTGCTGTTGTAGTGCATGAGAGTGTTTTAAGTACAGAGGAGTGCACTATTCGGGACGGAGAAAATGCAGTCCATTTCGGAAGAAATTTGGAAGAAATTTCGACCTATTTCGTCCCCTATAGGAGACGAATTAGGTCAACTTTCTCGAAAAGGGGTAGGGTAAGGGCTCCTAAGCCTTTTCTCTTGAAAAATGCTTTTTTTCTGTCAAAATTGTGCTATCCGATTCCTACATTCTAAAATTACCTCGTTTGCCACCGCGCACAAGAATGTGTGTGTGGGGGTGTGTGTGTGTTTGTGTGTACATGGGCAGTGTGTGTGCGTGTATGTGCGTGAGTGTGTGTCTCTATGTGTGCGTATCTTATCTGTTTGTGTGGGTGGGGAAGGTGATTACGTATAACATGTAAGTTGTAACAGCCATCACTTAATAGTTCCAGGGCTGTAAAAGCTCCTAAAGACCATTGTTTTTGGGCTTTATACGTCCGTCTGGCGTGCGGCTTCGGTCCACGTGTGATGTTAGCGCAGTTTTCTATCAAACTAATGGAGGAATCTCTTTGAAACTTGGTATTTAGTTAGGAAATAGTAAACCCTCCCAGATGAATAAAAAAAAAAAAAGGGGGTATTGGGTATTGTCATCATGATGAGGTCATAATTTGTAGTGTCTGTGTGTGTGTGTGTTGTTTTTTCCTGTCGGCGTGGAGATATTTACGCGCTTTATAAATTATTCATTCATTCATTCATTCATTCATTCATTCATTCTCCCAAACTACTAAAGGAATTTGATCCAAGTTTGATTTGTGCTTTAACTTTACGTGAGCCTCCAAGGTAAAACCAAACTTTTGCAAATTGAGTGATGTAATCATCGTGACGTCATTTTAAAACATAAATGTTAAAATATAGTTATTTTATTATTTTAAACTTCCTATGTACTTCGAGTGTAATCTTACAGATGTTTTGGGCCGTAAACAAAACTATTTATATTAAGTAACGTCATCGTGTGACGTCATTGGGGTAACGTCATTATTTGTTTTTGCTAATCCTATTTTCTCCCAATATATTTGAGAAATTTGATTAAAGGTTTGTGTATATTTAGATTTTCCCTATGCCTCCAACGTAAAACCAAACTTATGGATATCGAGTGACGTAATCATAATGACGTCACCTTTTACAAATTTATTTTCATTGGATTAAACTTTGTATGTTATTAGAGTTACAGATGCATTGAGCCTTAGTGAAAAACGTATGTATAGCAAGTGACGTCATCGTACTACTGTATGACACAAAATTATGCATATCGAGTGAAATCATAACTTTTTTGCATTTTTATTTCTAATCCTATTTTCTCCCAACCTACTGGAGGGAATTTTAGTTCAAGAGCGGCTCTTTTAGGCACTGGTCGATATAGAATCTAACTCTAGTCGTCCAAGGCGCCTACTTTCATTCATAGTCGCCTCGTCTAATGCCCCAAATCGTCGTATTTATATAACTGGCTGGCACTCACTCGCCTTTATTAATTAATTAATAATTATAATATAATAAGTAAGTAAGTAATTGTAATTTTATTATTATTATTATTATTATTATTATTATTATTATTATTATTATTATTATTATTATTATTATTATTATTATCATTATTATTATTATTATTATTATTATTATTATTATTATTATTATTATTATTATTATTGTTGTTGTTCTAATATTGAGCTTCAATCGTCGTATTCATGTAACTTCACTCAACCCCCTAGGACATGAGCGTCAGTATCTTTAACATCCGAGAATAGTATCTTCATACTCATGTCAATATATTAAGCGCATGAATTCACGTACAGAGAATAGTTTGAACTGGCGTGGTTTTTCCTCTTGGATCGTTTTACTTGTCTTCCTGATATGAAAAGGGTTACAAAAAAATTAACAAAAGTTTTTTTTCACATTCATATTTTTTTCGGAACTGTCAGAAATGTTTTTTTTTTTTTTGTTTGTTTGTTTTTGTTTTGTTACACAGCGGTT